>JABXNX010003744.1:0-22986 GCA_014843695.1 Archivesica marissinica | reverse complement strand
AGTCTACATATGCAATGCAATTACGGGTAGAACTATGCTACATGCACGTATATGTCGCAATTACGGTAGAACTATGCTACATGCACGTATATGTCGCAATTACGGATAGCTACAGTCTACATATGCATTGCAATTACGGTAGAACTATGCTACATGCACGTATATGTCGCAATTACGGATAGCTACAGTCTACATATGCATTGCAATTAGGGTAGAACTATGCTACATGCACGTATATGTCGCAATTACGGATAGCTACAGTCTACATATGCATTGCAATTACGGGTAGAACTATGCTACATGCACGTATATGTCGCAATTACGGATAGCTACAGTCTACATATGCATTGCAATTACGGGTAGAACTATGCTACATGCACGTATATGTCGCAATTACGGATAGCTACAGTCTACATATGCAATGCAATTACGGGTAGAACTATGCTACATGCACGTATATGTCGCAATTACGGATAGCTACAGTCTACATATGCAATGCAATTACGGGTAGAACTATGCTACATGCACGTATATGTCGCAATTACGGATAGCTACAGTCTACATATGCATTGCAATTACGGTAGAACTATGCTACATGCACGTATATGTCGCAATTACGGATAGCTACAGTCTACATATGCAATGCAATTACGGGTAGAACTATGCTACATGCACGTATATGTCGCAATTACGGATAGCTACAGTCTACATATGCATTGCAATTACGGTAGAACTATGCTACATGCACGTATATGTCGCAATTACGGGTAGAACTATGCTACATGCGTATATGTCGCAATTACGGATATCTACAGTCTACATATGCATTGCAATTACGGTAGAACTATGCTACATGCACGTATATGTCGCAATTACGGTAGAACTATGCTACATGCACGTATATGTCGCAATTACGGTAGAACTATGCTACATGCACGTATATGTCGCAATTACGGTAGAACTATGCTACATGCACGTATATGTCGCAATTACGGTAGAACTATGATACATGCAGGTATATGTCGCAATTACGGATAGCTACAGTCTACATATGCATTGCAATTACGGTAGAACTATGCTACATGCATGTATATGTCGTAATTACGGATAGCTACAGTCTACATATGCATTGCAATTACGGTAGAACTATGCTACATGCACGTATATGTCGCAATTACGGATAGCTACAGTCTACATATGCAATGCAATTACGGGTAGAACTATGCTACATGCACGTATATGTCGCAATTACGGATAGCTACAGTCTACATATGCAATGCAATTACGGGTAGAACTATGCTACATGCACGTATATGTCGCAATTACGGATAGCTACAGTCTACATATGCAATGCAATTACGGGTAGAACTATGCTACATGCACGTATATGTCGCAATTACGGATAGCTAGTCTACATATGCAATGCAATTACGGGTAGAACTATGCTACATGCACGTATATGTCGCAATTACGGATAGCTAGTCTACATATGCAATGCAATTACGGGTAGAACTATGCTACATGCATGTATATGTCGCAATTACGGATAGCTACAGTCTACATATGCAATGCAATTACGGGTAGAACTATGCTACATGCACGTATATGTCGCAATTACGGATAGCTACAGTCTACATATGCATTGCAATTACGGGTAGAACTATGCTACATGCACGTATATGTCGCAATTACGGATAGCTAGTCTACATATGCATTGCAATTACGGGTAGAACTATGCTACATGCACGTATATGTCGCAATTACGGATAGCTAGTCTACATATGCAATGCAATTACGGGTAGAACTATGCTACATGCACGTATATGTCGCAATTACGGATAGCTACAGTCTACATATGCAATGCAATTACGGGTAGAACTATGCTACATGCACGTATATGTCGCAATTACGGATAGCTACAGTCTACATATGCATTGCAATTACGGTAGAACTATGCTACATGCATGTATATGTCGCAATTACGGATAGCTACAGTCTACATATGCAATGCAATTACGGTTAGAACTATGCTACATGCACGTATATGTCGCAATTACGGATAGCTACAGTCTACATATGCATTGCAATTACGGGTAGAACTATGCTACATGCACGTATATGTCGCAATTACGGATAGCTACAGTCTACATATGCATTGCAATTACGGGTAGAACTATGCTACATGCACGTATATGTCGCAATTACGGATAGCTACAGTCTACATATGCATTGCAATTACGGGTAGAACTATGCTACATGCACGTATATGTCGCAATTACGGATAGCTACAGTCTACATATGCATTGCAATTACGGTAGAACTATGCTACATGTACGTATATGTCGCAATTACGGATAGCTACAGTCTACATATGCATTGCAATTACGGGTAGAACTATGCTACATGCACGTATATGTCGCAATTACGGATAGCTACAGTCTACATATGCATTGCAATTACGGGTAGAACTATGCTACATGCACGTATATGTCGCAATTACGGATAGCTACAGTCTACATATGCATTGCAATTACGGTAGAACTATGCTACATGCACGTATATGTCGCAATTACGGATAGCTACAATCTACATATGCAATGCAATTACGGGTAGAACCATGCTACATACATGTATATGTCGCAATTACGGATAGCTACAGTCTGCATATACATTGCAATTACGGATATAACTATGCTACATGCACGTATATGTCGCAATTACGGGTAGAACTATGCTACACTGTCGTATATGTCGCAATTACGGATATCTACAGTCTACATATGCATTGCAATTACAGTAGAACTATGCTACATGCACGTATATGTCGCAATTACGGTAGAACTATGCTACATGCACGTATATGTCGCAATTACGGTAGAACTATGCTACATGCACGTATATGTCGCAATTACGGTAGAACTATGCTACATGCACGTATATGTCGCAATTACGGTAGAACTATGATACATGCAGGTATATGTCGCACTTACGGATAGCTACAGTCTACATATACATTGCAATTACGGTAGAACTATGCTACATGCACGTATATGTCGTAATTACGGATAGCTAGTCTACATATGCAATGCAATTACGGGTAAACTATGCTACATGCACGTATATGTCGCAATTACGGGTAGAACTATGCTACATGCACGTATATGTCGCAATTACGGATAGCTACATTCTACATATGCAATGCAATTACGCGTAGAACTATGCTACATGCACGTATATGTCGCAATTACGGATAGCTAGTCTACATATTCAATGCAATTACGGGTAGAACTATGCTACATGCACGTATATGTCGCAATTACGGATAGCTAGTCTACATATGCAATGCAATTATGGGTAGAACTATGCTACATGCACGTATATGTCGCAATTACGGATAGCTACAGACTACATATGCATTGCAATTACGGGTAGAACTATACTACATGCACGTATATGTCGCAATTATGGTAGAACTATGCTACATGCACGTATATGTCGCAATTACGGATAGCAAGTCTACATATGCATTGCAATTACGGTAGAACTATGCTACATGCACGTATATGTCGCAATTACGGATAGCTACAGTCTACATATGCAATGCAATTACGGTAGAACTATGCTACATGCACGAATATATCGCAATTACGGATAGCTACAGTCTACATATGCATTGCAATTACGAGTAGAACTATGCTACATGCATGTATATGTCGCAATTACGGATAGCTACAGTCTACATATGCATTGCAATTAGGGTAGAACTATGCTACATGTATGTATATGTCGCAATTACGGATATTTACAGTCTACATATGCAATGCAATTACGGGTAGAACTATGCTACATGCACGTATATGTCGCAATTACGGATAGCTTCAGTCTACATATGCAATGCAATTACGGGTAGAACTATGCTACATGCACGTATATGTCGCAATTACGGATAGCTAGTCTACATATGCATTGCAATTACGGTAGAACTATGCTACATGCACGTATATGTCGCAATTACGGATAGCTTCAGTCTACATATGCAATGCAATTACGGGTAGAACTATGCTACATGCATGTATATGTCGCAATTACGGATATTTACAGTCTACTTATGCAATGCAATTACTGTAACTTCAGTCTACATATGCAATGCAATTACGGGTAGAACTATGCTACATGCACGTATATGTCGCAATTACGGATAGCTAGTCTACATATGCATTGCAATTACGGTAGAACTATGCTACATGCACGTATATGTCGCAATTACGGATAGCTTCAGTCTACATATGCATTGCAATTACGGGTAGAACTATACTACATGCACGTATATGTCGCAATTACGGGTAGAACTATGCTACATGATGTATATGTGCAATTACGGGTAGAACTATGCTACATGCACGTATATGTCGCAATTACGGATAGCTACAGTCTACATATGCATTGCAATTACGGGTAGAACTATGCTACATGCATGTATATGTCGCAATTACGGATAGCTACAGTCTACATATGCATTGCAATTAGGGTAGAACTATGCTACATGTATGTATATGTCGCAATTACGGATATTTACAGTCTACTTATGCAATGCAATTACGGGTAGAACTATGCTACCTGCACGTATATGTCGCAATTACGGATAGCTACAGTCTACATATGCATTGCAATTAGGGGTAGAACTATGCTACATGGATGTATATGTCGCAATTACGGATAGCTACAGTCTATATATGCAATGCAATTACGGGTAGAACTATGCTACATGCACGTATATGTCGCAATTACGGATAGCTACAGTCTACATATACATTGCAATTACGGTAGAACTATACTACATGCACGTATATGTCGCAATTACGGGTAGAACTATGCTACATGCACGTATATGTCGCAATTACGGATAGTTACAGTCTACATATGCAATGCAATTACGGGTAGAACTATGCTACATGCACGTATATGTCGCAATTACGGATAGCTACAGTCTACATATGCATTGCAATTACGGGTAGAACTATGCTACATGGACGTATATGTCGCAATTACGGATAGCTACAGTCTACATATGCATTGCAATTACGGGTAGAACTATGCTACATGGATGTATATGTCGCAATTACGGATAGCTACAGTCTACATATGCAATGCAATTACGGGTAGAACTATGCTACATGCACGTATATGTCGCAATTACGGGTAGAACTATGCTACATGCATGTATATGTCGCAATTACTTGTAGAACTATGCTACATACACGTATATGTCACAATTACGGATAGCTACAGTCTACATATACATCGCAATTACGGGTAGAACTTTGCTACATGCACGTATAAGTCGCAATTACGGGTAGTACTATGCTACATGCACGTATATGTCGCAATTACGGTAGAACTATGCTACATGCACGTATATGTCGCAATTACGGTAGAACTATGTACATGCAGGTATATGTGTTGGATAGCTACAGTCTACATATACATTGCAATTACGGTAGAACTATGCTACATGCACGTATATGTCGCAATTACGGATAGCTACAGTCTACATATGCATTGCAATTACGGTAGAACTATGCTACATGCACGTATATGTCGCAATTACGGATAGCTAGTCTACATATGCAATGCAATTACGGGTAGAACTATGCTACATGCACGTATATGTCGCAATTACGGGTAGAACTATGCTACATGCACGTATATGTCGCAATTACGGATAGCTACAGTCTACATATGCAATGCAATTACGGGTAGAACTATGCTACATGCACGTATATGTCGCAATTACGGATAGCTAGTCTACATATTCAATGCAATTACGGGTAGAACTATGCTACATGCACGTATATGTCGCAATTACGGATAGTAGTCTAATGTAGAACTATGCTAATGACGTATATGTGCAATTACGGATAGCTAAGTACATATGCAATTAGAACTATCTACATGCACGTATATTCGCAATTATGGTAGAACTATGCTACATGCACGTATATGTCGCAATTAAGGATAGCAAGTCTACATATGCATTGCAATTACGGTAGAACTATGCTACATGCACGTATATGTCGCAATTACGGATAGCTACAGTCTACATATGCAATGCAATTACGGTAGAACTATGCTACATGCACGTATATGTCGCAATTACGGATAGCTACAGTCTACATATGCATTGCAATTACGAGTAGAACTATGCTACATGCATGTATATGTCGCAATTACGGATAGCTACAGTCTACATATGCATTGCAATTAGGGTAGAACTATGCTACATGTACGTATATGTCGCAATTACGGATAGCTACAGTCTACATATGCAATGCAATTACGGGTAGAACTATGCTACATGCACGTATATGTCGCAATTACGGATAGCTACAGTCTACATATGCAATGCAATTACGGGTAGAACTATGCTACATGCACGTATATGTCGCAATTACGGATAGCTAGTCTACATATGCATTGCAATTACGGTAGAACTATGCTACATGCACGTATATGTCGCAATTACGGATAGCTCAGTCTACATATGCAATGCAATTACGGGTAGAACTATGCTACATGCATGTATATGTCGCAATTACGGATAGCTACAGTCTACATATGCATTGCAATTACGGTAGCTATGCTACATGCACGTATATGTCGCAATTACGGATAGCTAGTCTACATATGCATTGCAATTACGGTAGAACTATGCTACATGCACGTATATGTCGCAATTACGGATAGCTTCAGTCTACATATGCATTGAATTACGGTAGAACTTGCTACATGAGTATATGTCGCAATTACGGATTTACAGTCTACTTATGCATGCAATTACGGGTAGAACTATGCTACATGCACGTATATGTCGCAATTACGGATAGCTACAGTCTACATATGCATTGCAATTACGGGTAGAACTATGCTACATGGATGTATATGTCGCAATTACGGATAGCTACAGTCTACATATGCAATGCAATTACGGGTAGAACTATGCTACATGCACGTATATGTCGCAATTACGGATAGCTACAGTCTACATATACATTGCAATTACGGTAGAACTATAACATGCACGATATGTCGCAATTACGGGTAGAACTATGCTACATGCACGTATATGTCGCAATTACGGATATTTACAGTCTACATATGCAATGCAATTACGGGTAGAACTATGCTACATGCACGTATATGTCGCAATTACGGATAGCTACAGTCTACATATGCATTGCAATTACGGGTAGAACTATGCTACATGGATGTATATGTCGCAATTACGGATAGCTACAGTCTACATATGCATTGCAATTACGGGTAGAACTATGCTACATGGAGTATATGTCGCAATTACGGATAGCTACAGTCTACATATGCATTGCAATTACGGGTAGAACTATGCTACATGCACGTATATGTCGCAATTACGGGTAGAACTATGCTACATGCATGTATATGTCGCAATTACTTGTAGAACTATGCTACATACACGTATATGTCACAATTACGGATAGCTACAGTCTACATATACATCGCAATTACGGGTAGAACTTTGCTACATGCACGTATAAGTCGCAATTACGGGTAGTACTATGCTACATGCACGTATATGTCGCAATTACGGATAGAACTATGCTACACGCACGTATATGTCGCAATTACGGGTAGCACTATGCTACATCCACGTATATGTCGCAATTACGGATAGCTACAGTCTACAGATGCATCGCAATTACGGTAGAACTATGCTATATGCACGTATATGTCGCAATTACGGTAGAACTATGCTACATGCACGTATATGTCGCAATTACGGTAGAACTATGCTACATGCACGTATATGTCGCAATTACGGATAGCTACAGTCTACATATGCAATGCAATTACGGTAGAACTATGCTACATGCACGTATATGTCGCAATTACGGATAGCTACAGTCTGCATATACATTGCAATTACGGGTAGAACTATGCTACATGCACGTATATGTCGCAATTACGGGTAGAACTATGCTACATGCACGTATATGTCGCAATTACGGATATCTACAGTCTACATATGCATTGCAATTACGGTAGAACTATGCTACATGCACGTATATGTCGCAATTACGGTAGAACTATGCTACATGCACGTATATGTCGCAATTACGGATATGATACATGCACATATGTCGCAATTACGGTAGAACTATGCTACATGCATGTATATGTCGCAATTACGGATAGCTACAGTCTACATATACATTGCAATTACGGTAGAACTATGCTACATGCACGTATATGTCGCAATTACGGATAGCTACAGTCTACATATGCATTGCAATTACGGTAGAACTATGCTACATGCACGTATATGTCGCAATTACGGATAGCTACAGTCTACATATGCATTGCAATTACGGTAGAACTATGCTACATGCACGTATATGTCGCAATTACGGATAGTTCAGTCTACATATGCATTGCAATTACGGTAGAACTATGCTACATGCACGTATATGTCGCAATTACGGTAGAACTATGCTACATGCGTATATGTCGCAATTACGGAATACAGTCTACATAGCATGTAGAATATGCTACATGCACGTATATGTCGCAATGTCATGTAGCGTATATTCGCAATTACGGTAGAACTATGCTACATGCACGTATATGTCGCAATTACGGATAGCTACAGTCTACATATGCATTGCAATTACGGTAGAACTATGCTACATGCACGTATATGTCGCAATTACGGATAGCTACAGTCTACATATGCATTGCAATTACGGTAGAACTATGCTACATGCACGTATATGTCGCAATTACGGATAGCTACGTCTACATATGCATTGCAATTACGGTAGAACTATGCTACATGCACGTATATGTCGCAATTACGGATAGTCAGTCTACATATGCATTGCAATTACGGTAGAACTATGATACATGCACGTATATGTCGCAATTATGGATAGCTAGTCTACAATGCAATGCAATTACGGTAGAACTATGCTACATGCACGTATATGTCGCAATTACGGATAGCTAGTCTACATATGCAATGCAATTACGGGTAGAACTATGATACATGCACGTATATGTCGCAATTACGGAGAGCTAGTCTACATGCAATGCAATTACGGGTAGAACTATGCTACATGCACGTATATGTCGCAATTACGGATAGCTAGTCTACAATGCATGCAATTACGGTAGAACTATGCTACATGCACGTATATGTGCAATTACGGATAGTACAGTCTACATATGCATTACAATTACGGTAGAACTATGCTACATGGATGTATATGTCGCAATTACGGATATTTACAGTCTACATATGCAATGCAATTACGGTTAGAACTATGCTACATGCATGTATATGTCGCAATTACGGATAGCTACAGTCTACATATACATTGCAATTACGGTAGAACTATGCTACATGCACGTATATGTCGCAATTACGGATAGCTACAGTCTACATATGCATTGCAATTACGGTAGAACTATGCTACATGCACGTATATGTCGCAATTACGGATAGCTACAGTCTACATATGCATTGCAATCACGGGTAGAACTATGCTACATGCACGTATATGTCGCAATTACGGATAGCTACAGTCTACATATGCATTGCAATTACGGTAGAACTATGCTACATGCACGTATATGTCGCAATTACGGATAGCTACAGTCTACATATGCATTGCAATTACGGGTAGAACTATGCTACATGCATGTATATGTCGCAATTACGGATAGCTACAGTCTACATATGCATGCAATTACGGGTAGAACTATGCTACATGCACGTATATGTCGCAATTACGGATAGCTACAGTCTACATATGCATTGCAATTACGGTAGAACTATGCTACATGCACGTATATGTCGCAATTACGGATAGCTACATCTACATATGCAATGCAATTACGGGTAGAACTATGCTACATGCACGTATATGTCGCAATTACGGTGCTACACTCTATATGCATTACGGTAGAACTATGCTACATGCACGTATATGTCGCAATTACGGTAGTATCTACAGTCTTTGGTTGTGTTGTTGGTATATGTCGCAATTACGGTAGAACTATGCTACATGCACGTATATGTCGCAATTACGGTAGAACTATGCTACATGCACGTATATGTCGCAATTACGGTAGAACTATGCTACATGCACGTATATGTCGCAATTACGGTAGAACTATGCTACATGCACGTATATGTCGCAATTACGGTAGAACTATGCTACATGCACGTATATGTCGCAATTACGGATAGCTACAGTCTACATATGCATTGCAATTACGGTAGAACTATGCTACATGCACGTATATGTCGCAATTACGGATAGCTACAGTCTACATATGCATTGCAATTACGGTAGAACTATGCTACATGCATGTATATGTCGCAATTACGGATAGCTACAGTCTACATATGCATTGCAATTACGGTAGAACTATGCTACATGCACGTATATGTCGCAATTACGGATAGCTAGTCTACATATGCAATGCAATTACGGGTAGAACTATGCTACATGCACGTATATGTCGCAATTACGGGTAGAACTATGCTACATGCACGTATATGTCGCAATTACGGATAGCTACATTCTACATATGCAATGCAATTACGGGTAGAACTATGCTACATGCACGTATATGTCGCAATTACGGATAGCTAGTCTACATATTCAATGCAATTACGGGTAGAACTATGCTACATGCACGTATATGTCGCAATTACGGATAGCTAGTCTACATATGCAATGCAATTACGGGTAGAACTATGCTACATGTACGTATATGTCGCAATTACGGATAGCTACAGTCTACATATGCATTGCAATTACGGGTAGAACTATCTTGTTTGTTTGTAGAACTATGCTACATGCACGTATATGTCGCAATTAAGGATAGCAAGTCTACATATGCATTGCAATTACGGTAGAACTATGCTACATGCACGTATATGTCGCAATTACGGATAGCTACAGTCTACATATGCATTGCAATTACGGTAGAACTATGCTACATGCACGTATATGTCGCAATTACGGATAGCTACAGTCTACATATGCATTGCAATTACGGTAGAACTATGCTACATGCATGTATATGTCGCAATTACGGATAGCTACAGTCTACATATGCATTGCAATTAGGGTAGAACTATGCTACATGCATGTATATGTCGCAATTACGGATAGCTACAGTCTACATATGCAATGCAATTACGGGTAGAACTATGCTACATGCACGTATATGTCGCAATTACGGATAGCTACAGTCTACATATGCATTGCAATTACGGGTAGAACTATGCTACATGCACGTATATGTCGCAATTACGGGTAGAACTATGCTACATGCACGTATATGTCGCAATTACGGGTAGAACTATGCTACATGCACGTATATGTCGCAATTACGGATAGCTACAGTCTACATATGCATTGCAATTACGGGTAGAACTATGCTACATGCATGTATATGTCGCAATTACGGATAGCTACAGTCTACATATGCATTGCAATTAGGGTAGAACTATGCTACATGCACGTATATGTCGCAATTACGGATATCTACAGTCTACATATGCAATGCAATTACGGGTAGAACTATGCTACATGCACGTATATGTCGCAATTACGGATAGCTACAGTCTACATATGCATTGCAATTACGGGTAGAACTATGCTACATGCATGTATATGTCGCAATTACGGATAGCTACAGTCTACATATGCAATGCAATTACGGGTAGAACTATGCTACATGCACGTATATGTCGCAATTACGGATAGCTACAGTCTACATATGCATTGCAATTACGGTAGAACTATGCTACATGCACGTATATGTCGCAATTACGGATAGCTACAGTCTACATATGCATTGCAATTACGGGTAGAACTATGCTACATGCACGTATATGTCGCAATTACGGATAGCTACAGTCTACATATGCATTGCAATTACGGGTAGAACTATGCTACATGCACGTATATGTCGCAATTACGGATAGCTACAGTCTACATATGCATTGCAGTGTTTTGTTGTATTACGGGTAGAACTATCTACATGATATATGTCGCAATTACGGATAGTACAGTCTACATATGCAATGCAATTACGGGTAGAACTATGCTACATGCACGTATATGTCGCAATTACGGATAGCTACAGTCTACATATGCATTGCAATTACGGGTAGAACTATGCTACATGGATGTATATGTCGCAATTACGGATAGCTACAGTCTACATATGCATTGCAATTACGGGTAGAACTATGCTACATGCATGTATATGTCGCAATTACGGATAGCTACAGTCTACATATGCAATGCAATTACGGGTAGAACTATGCTACATGCACGTATATGTCGCAATTACGGGTAGAACTATCTACATTGTAATGTGCAATTACGGATAGCTACAGTCTACATATCATGCAATTACGGGTAGAACTATGCTACATGCACGTATATGTCGCAATTACGGGTAGTACTATGCTACATGCACGTATATGTCGCAATTACGGTAGAACTATGCTACATGCACGTATATGTCGCAATTACGGTAGAACTATGTACATGCAGGTATATGTCGCATTACGGATAGCTACAGTCTACATATACATTGCAATTACGGTAGAACTATGCTACATGCATGTATATGTCGTAATTACGGATAGCTACAGTCTACATATGCATTGCAATTACGGTAGAACTATGCTACATGCACGTATATGTCGTAATTACGGATAGCTAGTCTACATATGCAATGCAATTACGGGTAGAACTATGCTACATGCACGTATATGTCGCAATTACGGGTAGAACTATGCTACATGCACGTATATGTCGCAATTACGGATAGCTACATTCTACATATGCAATGCAATTACGGGTAGAACTATGCTACATGCACGTATATGTCGCAATTACGGATAGCTAGTCTACATATTCAATGCAATTACGGGTAGAACTATGCTACATGCACGTATATGTCGCAATTACGGATAGCTAGTCTACATGCAATGCAATTATGGGTAGAACTATGCTACATGTACGTATATGTGCAATTACGGATAGCTACAGCTACATGCATTGCAATTACGGTAGAACTATTTGTATATTGCAATTATGGTAGAACTATGCTACATGCACGTATATGTCGCAATTAAGGATAGCAAGTCTACATATGCATTGCAATTACGGTAGAACTATGCTACATGCACGTATATGTCGCAATTACGGATAGCTACAGTCTACATATGCAATGCAATTACGGTAGAACTATGCTACATGCACGAATATATCGCAATTACGGATAGCTACAGTCTACATATGCATTGCAATTACGGTAGAACTATGCTACATGCATGTATATGTCGCAATTACGGATAGCTACAGTCTACATATGCATTGCAATTAGGGTAGAACTATGCTACATGTACGTATATGTCGCAATTACGGATATCTACAGTCTACATATGCAATGCAATTACGGGTAGAACTATGCTACATGCACGTATATGTCGCAATTACGGATAGCTACAGTCTACATATGCAATGCAATTACGGGTAGAACTATGCTACATGCACGTATATGTCGCAATTACGGATAGCTAGTCTACATATGCATTGCAATTACGGTAGAACTATGCTACATGCACGTATATGTCGCAATTACGGATAGCTTCAGTCTACATATGCATTGCAATTACGGGTAGAACTATGCTACATGCATGTATATGTCGCAATTACGGATAGCTACAGTCTACATATGCAATGCAATTACGGGTAGAACTATGCTACATGCACGTATATGTCGCAATTACGGATAGCTAGTCTACATATGCATTGCAATTACGGTAGAACTATGCTACATGCACGTATATGTCGCAATTACGGATAGCTTCAGTCTACATATGCATTGCAATTACGGTAGAACTATGCTACATGCACGTATATGTCGCAATTACGGGTAGCTGCTACATGATGTATATGTCGCAATTACGGATATAGTCTACATATGCAATGCAATTACGGGTAGAACTATGCTACATGCACGTATATGTCGCAATTACGGATAGCTACAGTCTACATATGCATTGCAATTACGGGTAGAACTATGCTACATGCATGTATATGTCGCAATTACGGATAGCTACAGTCTACATATGCAATGCAATTACGGGTAGAACTATGCTACATGCACGTATATGTCGCAATTACGGATAGCTACAGTCTACATATCATTGCAATTACGGTAGAACTATCTACATGCACGTATGTCGCAATTACGGGTAGAACTATGCTACATGCACGTATATGTCGCAATTACGGATATTTACAGTCTACATATGCAATGCAATTACGGGTAGAACTATGCTACATGCACGTATATGTCGCAATTACGGATAGCTACAGTCTACATATGCATTGCAATTACGGGTAGAACTATGCTACATGGATGTATATGTCGCAATTACGGATAGCTACAGTCTACATATGCATTGCAATTACGGGTAGAACTATGCTACATGCATGTATATGTCGCAATTACGGATAGCTACAGTCTACATATGCAATGCAATTACGGGTAGAACTATGCTACATGCACGTATATGTCGCAATTACGGGTAGAACTATGCTACATGCATGTATATGTCGCAATTACTTGTAGAACTATGCTACATGCACGTATATGTCGCAATTACGGATAGCTACAGTCTACATATACATCGCAATTACGGGTAGAACTTTGCTACATGCACGTATAAGTCGCAATTACGGGTAGTACTATGCTACATGCACGTATATGTCGCAATTACGGATAGCTATGCTACACGCACGTATATGTCGCAATTACGGGTAGAACTATGCTACATCCACGTATATGTCGCAATTACGGATAGCTACAGTCTACATATGCATCGCAATTACGGTAGAACTATGCTATATGCACGTATATGTCGCAATTACGGTAGAACTATGCTACATGCACGATATGTCGCAATTACGGTAGAACTATGCTACATGCACGTATATGTCGCAATTACGGATAGCTACAGTCTACATATGCAATGCAATTACGGTAGAACTATGCTACATGCACGTATATGTCGCAATTACGGATAGCTACAGTCTGCATATACATTGCAATTACGGGTAGAACTATGCTACATGCACGTATATGTCGCAATTACGGGTAGAACTATGCTACATGCACGTATATGTCGCAATTACGGATAGCTACAGTCTACATATGCATTGCAATTACGGTAGAACTTGCTAATGAGTATAGTCGCAATTACGGTAGAACTATGCTACATGCACGTATATGTCGCAATTACGGATAGCTACATGCACGTATATGTCGCAATTACGGTAGAACTATGCTACATGCACGTATATGTCGCAATTACGGATAGCTACAGTCTACATATGCATTGCAATTACGGTAGAACTATGCTACATGCACGTATATGTCGCAATTACGGATAGCTACAGTCTACATATGCATTGCAATTACGGTAGAACTATGCTACATGCACGTATATGTCGCAATTACGGATAGCTACAGTCTACATATACATTGCAATTACGGTAGAACTATGCTACATGCACGTATATGTCGCAATTACGGATAGCTCAGTCTACATATGCATTGCAATTACGGTAGAACTATGCTACATGCACGTATATGTCGCAATTACGGGTAGAACTATGCTACATGCACGTATATGTCGCAATTACGGATATCTACAGTCTACATATGCATTGCAATTACGGTAGAACTATGCTAATGACGTATATGTCGCAATTACGGTAGAACTATGCTACATGCACGTATATGTCGCAATTACGGTAGTATGTACATGCACATATGTCGCAATTACGGTAGAACTATGCTACATGCAGGTATATGTCGCAATTACGGATAGCTACAGTCTACATATACATTGCAATTACGGTAGAACTATGCTACATGCACGTATATGTCGCAATTACGGATAGCTACAGTCTACATATGCATTGCAATTACGGTAGAACTATGCTACATGCACGTATATGTCGCAATTACGGATAGCTACAGTCTACATATACATTACAATTACGGTAGAACTATGCTACATGCATGTATATGTCGCAATTACGGATAGTTGCAGTCTACATATGCATTGCAATTACGGTAGAACTATGCTACATGCACGTATATGTCGCAATTATGGATAGCTAGTCTACACATGCAATGCAATTACGGTAGAACTATGCTACATGCACGTATATGTCGCAATTACGGATAGCTAGTCTACACATGCAATGCAATTACGGGTAGAACTATGCTACATGCACGTATATGTCGCAATTACGGATAGCTAGTCTACACATGCAATGCAATTACGGGTAGAACTATGCTACATGCACGTATATGTCGCAATTACGGATAGCTAGTCTACATATGCAATGCAATTACGGGTAGAACTATGCTACATGCACGTATATGTAGCAATTACGGATAGCTACAGTCTACATATGCATTACAATTACGGTAGAACTATGCTACATGCATGTATATGTCGCAATTACGGATATTTACAGTCTACATATGCAATGCAATTACGGTTAGAACTATGCTACATCCATGTATATGTCGCAATTACGGATAGCTACAGTCTACATATACATTGCAATTACGGGAAGAACTATGCTACATGCACGTATATGTCGCAATTACGGATAGCTACAGTCTACATATGCATTGCAATCACGTGTAGAACTATGCTACATGCACGTATATGTCGCAATTACGGATAGCTACAGTCTACATATGCATTGCAATCACGGGTAGAACTATGCTACATGCACGTATATGTCGCAATTATGGATAGCTACAGTCTACATATGCATTGCAATTATGGTAGAACTATGCTACATGTACGTATATGTCGCAATTACGGATAGCTACAGTCTACATATGCATTGCAATTACGGGTAGAACTATGCTACATGGATGTATATGTCGCAATTACGGATAGCTACAGTCTACATATGCAATGCAATTACGGGTAGAACTATGCTACATGCACATATATGTCGCAATTACGGATAGCTACAGTCTACATATGCATTGCAATTACGGTAGAACTATGCTACATGCACGTATATGTCGCAATTACGGATAGCTACAATCTACATATGCAATGCAATTACGGGTAGAACTATGCTACATACACGTATATGTCGCAATTACGGATAGCTACAGTCTGCATATACATTGCAATTACGGTAGAACTATGCTACATGCACGTATATGTCGCAATTACGGGTAGAACTATGCTACACTGTCTACATATGCATTGCAATTACAGTAGAACTATGCTACATGCACGTATATGTCGCAATTACGGTAGAACTATGCTACATGCACGTATATGTCGCAATTACGGTAGAACTATGCTACATGCACGTATATGTCGCAATTACGGTAGAACTATGCTACATGCACGTATATGTCGCAATTACGGTAGAACTATGCTACATGCACGTATATGTCGCAATTACGGTAGAACTATGATACATGCAGGTATATGTCGCACTTACGGATAGCTACAGTCTACATATACATTGCAATTACGGTAGAACTATGCTACATGCACGTATATGTCGCAATTACGGATAGCTACAGTCTACATATGCATTGCAATTACGGTAGAACTATGCTACATGCATGTATATGTCGCAATTACGGATAGCTACAGTCTACATATGCATTGCAATTACGGTAGAACTATGCTACATGCACGTATATGTCGTAATTACGGATAGCTAGTCTACATATGCAATGCAATTACGGGTAGAACTATGCTACATGCACGTATATGTCGCAATTACGGGTAGAACTATGCTACATGCACGTATATGTCGCAATTACGGATAGCTACATTCTACATATGCAATGCAATTACGGGTAGAACTATGCTACATGCACGTATATGTCGCAATTACGGATAGCTACAGTCTACATATTCAATGCAATTACGGGTAGAACTATGCTACATGCACGTATATGTCGCAATTACGGATAGCTAGTCTACATATGCAATGCAATTACGGGTAGAACTATGCTACATGCACGTATATGTCGCAATTACGGATAGCTACAGTCTACATATGCATTGCAATTACGGGTAGAACTATGCTACATGCACGTATATGTCGCAATTATGGTAGAACTATGCTACATGCACGTATATGTCGCAATTAAGGATAGCAAGTCTACATATGCATTGCAATTACGGTAGAACTATGCTACATGCACGTATATGTCGCAATTACGGATAGCTACAGTCTACATATGCAATGCAATTACGGTAGAACTATGCTACATGCACGTATATGTCGCAATTACGGATAGCTACAGTCTACATATGCATTGCAATTACGGGTAGAACTATGCTACATGCATGTATATGTCGCAATTACGGATAGCTACAGTCTACATATGCATTGCAATTAGGGTAGAACTATGCTACATGTATGTATATGTCGCAATTACGGATAGCTACAGTCTACATATGCAATGCAATTACGGGTAGAACTATGCTACATGCACGTATATGTCGCAATTACGGATAGCTACAGTCTACATATGCATTGCAATTACGGGTAGAACTATGCTACATGCACGTATATGTCGCAATTACGGATAGCTATGCTACATGCACGTATATGTCGCAATTACGGGTAGAACTATGCTACATGCACGTATATGTCGCAATTACGGATAGCTACAGTCTACATATGCATTGCAATTACGGGTAGAACTATGCTACATGCACGTATATGTCGCAATTACGGATAGCTACAGTCTACATATGCATTGCAATTAGGGTAGAACTATGCTACATGCATGTATATGTCGCAATTACGGATATTTACAGTCTACATATGCAATGCAATTACGGGTAGAACTATGCTACATGCACGTATATGTCGCAATTACGGATAGCTACAGTCTACATATGCATTGCAATTACGGGTAGAACTATGCTACATGCACGTATATGTCGCAATTACGGATAGCTACAGTCTACATATGCAATGCAATTACGGGTAGAACTATGCTACATGCACGTATATGTCGCAATTACGGATAGCTACAGTCTACATATGCAATGCAATTACGGTAGAACTATGCTACATGCACGTATATGTCGCAATTACGGATAGCTACAGTCTACATATGCATTGCAATTACGGGTAGAACTATGCTACATGCACGTATATGTCGCAATTACGGATAGCTACAGTCTACATATGCATTGCAATTACGGGTAGAACTATGCTACATGCACGTATATGTCGCAATTACGGATAGCTAGTCTACATATGCATTGCAATTACGGGTAGAACTATGCTACATGCACGTATATGTCGCAATTACGGATAGCTAGTCTACATATGCAATGCAATTACGGGTAGAACTATGCTACATGCACGTATATGTCGCAATTACGGATAGCTACAGTCTACATATGCAATGCAATTACGGGTAGAACTATGCTACATGCACGTATATGTCGCAATTACGGATAGCTACAGTCTACATATGCAATGCAATTAGGGTAGAACTATGCTACATGCATGTATATGTCGCAATTACGGATAGCTACAGTCTACATATGCATTGCAATTACGGGTAGAACTATGCTACATGCACGTATATGTCGCAATTACGGATAGCTACAGTCTACATATGCATTGCAATTACGGGTAGAACTATGCTACATGCACGTATATGTCGCAATTACGGATAGCTACAGTCTACATATGCAATGCAATTACGGTAGAACTATGCTACATGCACGTATATGTCGCAATTACGGATAGCTACAGTCTACATATGCAATGCAATTACGGTAGAACTATGCTACATGCACGTATATGTCGCAATTACGGATAGAACTATGCTACATGCACGTATATGTCGCAATTACGGGTAGAACTATGCTACATGCACGTATATGTCGCAATTACGGTAGACTATGTTACATGCATGTATATGTGCAATTACGGGTAGAACTATGCTACATGCACGTATATGTCGCAATTACGGATAGCTACAGTCTACATATACATTGCAATTACGGGTAGAACTATGCTACATGCACGTATATGTCGAAATTACGGGTAGCTATGCTACATGAACGATATGTCGCAATTACGAGAAGCACTATGCTACATCCACGTATATGTCGCAATTACGGATAGCTACAGTCTACATATGCATTGCAATTACGGGTAGAACTATGCTACATGCACGTATATGTCGCAATTACGGATAGCTACAGTCTACATATACATTGCAATTACGGTAGAACTATGCTACATGCACCTATATGTCGCAATTACGGGTAGAACTATGCTACATGCACGTATATGTCGCAATTACGGATATCTACAGTCTACATATGCATTGCAATTACGGTAGAACTATGCTACATGCTCGTATATGTCGCAATTACGGTAGAACTATGCTACATGCACGTATATGTCGCAATTACGGTAGAACTATGCTACATGCACGTATATGCGCAATTACGGTAGAACTATGCTACATGCAGGTATATGTCGCAATTACGGATAGCTACAGTCTACATATACATTGCAATTACGGTAGAACTATGCTACATGCACGTATATGTCGCAATTACGGATAGCTACAGTCTACATATGCAATGCAATTACGGTAGAACTATGCTACATGCACGTATATGTCGCAATTACGGATAGCTACAGTCTACATATGCATTGCAATTACGGTAGAACTATGCTACATGCACGTATATGTCGCAATTACGGATAGCTACAGTCTACATATGCATTGCAATTACGGTAGAACTATGCTACATGCATGTATATGTCGCAATTACGGATAGCTACAGTCTACATATGCATTGCAATTACGGTAGAACTATGCTACATGCACGTATATGTCGCAATTACGGATAGCTACAGTCTACATATGCATTGCAATTACGGTAGAACTATGCTACATGCACGTATATGTCGCAATTACGGATAGCTACAGTCTACATATGCAATGCAATTACGGGTAGAACTATGCTACATGCACGTATATGTCGCAATTACGGGTAGAACTATGCTACATGCACGTATATTCGCAATTACGGATAGCTACAGTCTACATATGCATTGCAATTACGGGTAGAACTATGCTACATGCACGTATATGTCGCAATTACGGATATGCTACATGCACGTATATATCGCAATTACGGTAGAACTATGCTACATGCACGTATATGTCGCAATTACGGTAGAACTATGCTACATGCACGTATATGTCGCAATTACGGATATGCTACATGCACATATGTCGCAATTACGGTAGAACTATGCTACATGCACGTATATGTCGCAATTACGGTAGAACTATGCTACATGCACGTATTGTGCAATTACGGTAGAACTATGCTACATGCAGGTATATGTCGCAATTACGGATAGCTACAGTCTACATATGCAATGCAATTACGGGTAGAACTATGCTACATGCACGTATATGTCGCAATTACGGATAGCTACAGTCTACATATGCAATGCAATTACGGTAGAACTATGCTACATGCACGTATATGTCGCAATTACGGATAGCTACAGTCTACATATGCATTGCAATTACGGTAGAACTATGCTACATGCACGTATATGTCGCAATTACGGATAGCTACAGTCTACATATGCATTGCAATTACGGGTAGAACTATGCTACATGCACGTATATGTCGCAATTACGGATAGCTACATCTACATATGCATTGCAATTACGGGTAGAACTATGCTACATGCACGTATATGTCGCAATTACGGATAGCTAGTCTACATATGCATTGCAATTACGGGTAGAACTATGCTACATGCACGTATATGTCGCAATTACGGATAGCTACAGTCTACATATGCATTGCAATTACGGGTAGAACTATGCTACATGCATGTATATGTCGCAATTACGGATAGCAAGTCTACATATGCAATGCAATTACGGGTAGAACTATGCTACATGCATGTATATGTCGCAATTACGGATAGCAAGTCTACATATGCATTGCAATTACGGTAGAACTATGCTACATGCACGTATATGTCGCAATTACGGATAGCTACAGTCTACATATTCAATGCAATTACGGGTAGAACTATGCTACATGCACGTATATGTCGCAATTACGGTAGACTATGCTACATGCACGTATATGTCGCAATTACGGATAGCTACAGTCTACATATGCAATGCAATTACGGGTAGAACTATGCTACATGCACGTATATGTCGCAATTACGGATAGCTACAGTCTACATATGCATTGCAATTAGGGTAGAACTATGCTACATGCATGTATATGTCGCAATTACGGATAGCTACAGTCTGCATATACATTGCAATTACGGGAAGAACTATGCTACATGCACGTATATGTCGCAATTACGGATAGCTACAGTCTACATATGCATTGCAATTACGGGTAGAACTATGCTACATGCACGTATATGTCGCAATTATGGATAGCTACAGTCTACATATGCATTGCAATTATGGTAGAACTATGCTACATGTACGTATATGTCGCAATTACGGATAGCTACAGTCTACATATGCATTGCAATTACGGGTAGAACTATGCTACATGGATGTATATGTCGCAATTACGGATAGCTACAGTCTACATATGCAATGCAATTACGGGTAGAACTATGCTACATGCACGTATATGTCGCAATTACGGATAGCTACAGTCTACATATGCATTGCAATTACGGTAGAACTATGCTACATGCACGTATATGTCGCAATTACGGATAGCTACAGTCTACATATGCATTGCAATTACGGGTAGAACTATGCTACATGCATGTATATGTCGCAATTACG
>JABXNX010003743.1:0-22988 GCA_014843695.1 Archivesica marissinica | reverse complement strand
TCTGTATCAGTTGTATAGAAGATCTGTATCGTATAGAAGATCTGTATCGCATAGAAGATCTGTATCGTGTATAGAGGATCTGTATCGTATAGAAGATCTGTATCAGTCGTATAGAAGATCTGTATCAGTCGTATAGAAGATCTGTATCGTATAGAAGATCTGTATCAGTCGTATAGAAGATCTGTATCAGTCGTATAGAAGATCTGTATCAGTCGTATAGAAGATCTGTATCGTATAGAAGGTCTGTATCAGTCGTATAGAAGATCTGTATCGTATAGAAGATCTGTATCAGTCGTATAGAAGATCTGTGTCAGTCGCATAGAAGATCTGTATCGTATAGAATATCTGTATCAGTCGTATAGAAGATCTGGATCGCATAGAAGATCTGTATCGTATAGAAGATCTGTATCAGTCGTATAGAAGATCTGGATCGTATAGAAAATCTGTATCGTATAGAATATCTGGATCAGTCGTATAGAATATCTGTATCAGTCGTATAGAAGATCTGGATCGTATAGAAGATCTGTATCACTCGTATAGAATATCTGTATCGTATAGAAGATCTGTATCAGTCGTATAGAAGATCTGTATCAGTCGTATAGAAGATCTGTATCAAATAGAAGATCTGTATCAGTCGTATAGAAGATCTGTATCGTATAGAAGATCTGTATCAGTCGCATAGAAGATCTGTATCGTATAGAAGATCTGTATCAGTCGCATAGAAGATCTGGATCGTATAGAAGATCTGGATCAGTCGCATAGATTATCTGTATCGTATAGAAGATCTGTATCAGTCGCATAGAAGATCTGGATCGTATAGAAGATCTGGATCGTATAGAAGATCTGGATCAGTCGTATAGAAGATCTGTATCGCATAGAAGATCTGTATCAGTCCTATAGAAGATCTGTATCGCATAGAAGATCTGTATCAGTCCTATAGAAGATCTGTATCGCATAGAAGATCTGTATCGTATAGAATCTGTATCGATAGAGATCTGTATCAGTCTATAGAAGATCTGTTCGTATAGAAGATCTGTATCTCATAGAAGATCTGTATCAGTCGCATAGAAGATCTGTATCGCTAGAAGATCTGTATCGTATAGAAGATCTGTATCATAGAAGATTGTATCGTCGTATAGAAGATCTGTATCAGTCGCATATAATATCTGTATCGTATAGAAGATCTGTATCAGTTGCATAGAAGATCTGGATCGTATAGAAGATCTGATCAGTCGCATAGATATCTGTATCGTATAGAAATCTGTTCAGTCGCATAGAAGATCTGATCGTATATAAGATCTGGATCAGTCGTATAGGAGATCTGGGTGGCATAGAATATCTGGATCGTATAGAATATCTGAATTAGTTGTATAGAAGATCTGTGTCGTATAGAATATCTGGATCAGTCGTATAGAAGATCTGTATCGTATAGAAGATCTAAATCAGTTGTATAGAAGATCTGTGTCGTATAGAATATCTGGATCAGTCGTATAGAAGATCTGTATCGTATAGAAGATCTGGATCAGTCGCATAGAATATCTGTATCGTATAGAAGATCTGTATCAGTCGCATAGAAGATCTGGATCGTATATAAGATCTGGATCAGTCGTATAGAAAATCTGTATCGTATAGAATATCTGGATCAGTCGTATAGAATATCTGTATCAGTCGTATAGAAGATCTGGATCGTATAGAAGATCTGTATCGTATAGAAGATCTGGATCGTATAGAAGGTCTGTATCGTATAGAAGATCTGGAACAGTCGTATAGAAGATCTGGATCGATAGAAGATCTGATCGCATAGAAGATTTGGATCGTATAGAAGATCTGTATCAGTCGCATAGAAGATCTGTATCGTATAGAAGATCTGTATCGTATAGAATATCTGTATCGTATAGAAGATATGTATCAGTCGTATAGAAGATCTGTATCGCATAGAAGATATGGATCGTATAGAAGATCTGTATCAGTCGTATAGAAGATCTGGATCGCATAGAATATCTGGATCAGTCGTATAGAAGATCTGTATCAGTCGTATAGAAGATCTGGATCGCATAGAAGATCTGTATCAGTCGTATAGAAGATCTGTATCAGTCGTATAGAAGATCTGTATCGTATAGAAGATCTGGATCGCATAGAATATCTGTATCAGTCGTATAGAAGATCTGTATCAGTCGTATAGAAGATCTGTATCGTATAGATGATCTGGATCAGTCGTATAGAAGATCTGTGTCGAATAGAATATCTGGATCAGTCGTATAGAAGATCTGTATCAGTCGTATAGAAGATCTGGATCATTCGTATAGAAGATCTGTATCGCATAGAAGATCTGTATCAGTTGTATAGAAGATCTGTATCGAATAGAAGATCTGTATCGTATAGAAGATCTGTATCGTATAGAAGATCTGTATCGTATAGAAGATCTGTATCAGTCGTATAGAAGATCTGTATCGTATAGAAGATCTGTATCGTATAGAAGATCTGTATCGTATAGAAGATCTGTATCAGTCGCATAGAAGATCTGTATCGTATAGAAGATCTGGATCGTATAGAAGATCTGGATCAGTCGTATAGAAGATCTGTATCGTATAGAAGATCTGTATCGTATAGAAGATCTGTATCGTATAGAAGATCTGTATCAGTCGCATAGAAGATCTGTATCGTATAGAAGATCTGGATCGTATAGAAGATATGGATCAGTCGTATAGAAGATCTGTATCGCATAGAAGATCTGTATCAGTCCTATAGAAGATCTGTATCGCATAGAAGATCTGTATCAGTCCTATAGAAGATCTGTATCGCATAGAAGATCTGTATCGTATAGAAGATCTGTATCGCATAGATCTGTATCAGTCCTATAGAAGATCTGTGTCGTATAGAAGATCTGTATCTCATAGAAGATCTGTATCAGTCTCATAGAAGATCTGTATCGCATAGAAGATCTGTATCGTATAGAAGATATCTGTATCAGTCGTATAGAAGATCTGTATCGTATAGAAGATCTGTATCAGTCGCATAGAAGATCTGTATCAGTCGTATAGAAGATCTGTATCGTATAGAAGGTCTGTATCAGTCGTATAGAAGATCTGTATCGTATAGAAGATCTGTATCAGTCGTATAGAAGATCTGTGTCAGTCGCATAGAAGATCTGTATCAGTCGTATAGAAGATCTGTATCAGTCGTATAGAAGATCTGTATCGTATAGAAGATCTGTATCGTATAGAAGATCTGTATCGTATAGAAGATCTGTATCGTATAGAAGATCTGTATCGTATAGAAGATCTGTATTAGTCGTATAGAAGATCTGTATCGTATAGAAGATCTGTATCGTATAGAAGATCTGTATCGTATAGAAGATCTGTATCGTATAGAAGATCTGTATCGTATAGAAGATCTGTATCGTATAGAAGATCTGTATCAGTCGTATAGAAGATCTGTATCGTATAGAAGATCTGTATCGTATAGAAGATCTGTATCGTATAGAAGATCTGTATCAGTCGATAGAAGATCTGTATCGTATAGAAGATCTGTATCGTATAGAAGATCTGTATCGTATAGAAGATCTGTATCGTATAGAAGATCTGTATCGTATAGAAGATCTGTATGCATAGAGGATCTGTATCATATAGAAGATCTGTATCAGTCGTATAGAAGATCTGTATCGTATAGAAGATCTGTATCAGTCGTATAGAAGATCTGTATCGTATAGAAGATCTGTATCAGTCGTATAGAAGATCTGTATCAGTCGAATAGAAGATCTGTATCGTATAGAAGATCTGTATCAGTCGTATAGAAGATCTGTATCAGTCGTATAGAAGATCTGTATCGTATAGAAGATCTGTATCAGTCGTATAGAAGATCTGTATCAGTCGCATAGAAGATCTGTATCGTATAGAAGATCTGTATCAGTCGTATAGAAGATCTGTATCGTATAGAAGATCTGTATCGTATAGAAGATCTGTATCAGTCGTATAGAAGATCTGGATCGTATAGAAGATCTGTATCGTATAGAAGATCTGTATCAGTCGTATAGAAGATCTGTATCGTATAGAAGATCTGGATCGTATAGAAGATCTGTATCAGTCGTATAGAAGATCTGTATCGTATAGAAGATCTGTATCGTATAGAAGGTCTGTATCAGTCGTATAGAAGATCTGTATCGTATAGAAGATCTGTATCAGTCGTATAGAAGATCTGTGTCAGTCGCATAGAAGATCTGTATCGTATAGAAGATCTGTATCAGTCGTATAGAAGATCTGGATCGCATAGAAGATCTGTATCAGTCGTATAGAAGATCTGTATCAGTCGTATAGAAGATCTGTATCAGTCGTATAGAAGATCTGGATCGCATAGAAGATCTGGATCAGTCGCATAGAATATCTGTATCGTATAGAAGATCTGTATCAGTCGCATAGAAGATCTGGATCGTATAGAAGATCTGGATCAGTCGCATAGAATAGCTGTATCGTATAGAAGATCTGTATCAGTCGCATAGAAGATCTGGATCGTATAGAAGATCTGGATCGTATAGAAGATCTGGATCAGTCGTATAGAAGATCTGTATCGCATAGAAGATCTGTATCAGTCCTATAGAAGATCTGTATCGCATAGAAGATCTGTATCAGTCCTATAGAAGATCTGTATCGCATAGAAGATCTGTATCGTATAGAAGATCTGTATCGCATAGAAGATCTGTATCAGTCCTATAGAAGATCTGTGTCGTATAGAAGATCTGTATCTCATAGAAGATCTGTATCAGTCGCATAGAAGATCTGTATCGCATAGAAGATCTGTATCGTATAGAAGATCTGTATCTCATAGAAGATATGTATCAGTCGTATAGAAGATCTGTATCAGTCGCATATAATATCTGTATCGAATAGAAGATCTGTATCAGTTGCATAGAAGATCTGGATCGTATAGAAGATCTGGATCAGTCGCATAGAATATCTGTATCGTATAGAAGATCTGTATCAGTCGCATAGAAGATCTGGATCGTATATAAGATCTGGATCAGTCGTATAGGAGATCTGGGTGGCATAGAATATCTGGATCGTATAGAATATCTGAATTAGTTGTATAGAAGATCTGTGTCGTATAGAATATCTGGATCAGTCGTATAGAAGATCTGTATCGTATAGAAGATCTGTATCAGTCGTATAGAAGATCTGTATCGTATAGAAGATCTGGATCGCATAGAAGATCTGGATCGTCGTATAGAAGATCTGGATCAGTCGTATAGAAGATCTGGATCGTATAGAAGATCTGGATCAGTCGTATAGAAGATCTGTATCGTATAGAAGATCTGGATCAGTCGTATAGAAGATCTGTATCAGTCATATAGAAGATCTGGATCATTCGTATAGAAGATCTGTATCGCATAGAAGATCTGTATCAGTTGTATAGAAGATCTGTATCGAATAGAAGATCTGTATCGTATAGAAGATCTGTATCGTATAGAAGATCTGTGTCGTATAGAAGATCTGTATCTCATAGAAGATCTGTATCAGTCGCATAGAAGATCTGTATCGCATAGAAGATCTGTATCGTATAGAAGATCTGTATCAGTCGTATAGAAGATCTGTATCAGTCGCATATAATATCTGTATCGTATAGAAGATCTGTATCAGTTGCATAGAAGATCTGGATCATATAGAAGATCTGTATCAGTTGCATAGAAGATCTGGATCGTATAGGAGATCTGGGTGGCATAGAATATCTGGATCGTATAGAATATCTGAATTAGTTGTATAGAAGATCTGTGTCGTATAGAATATCTGGATCAGTCGTATAGAAGATCTGTATCGTATAGAAGATCTAAATCAGTTGTATAGAAGATATGTGTCATATAGAATATCTGGATCAGTCGTATAGAAAATCTGTATCGTATAGAATATCTGTATCAGTCGTATAGAAGATCTGGATCGTATAGAAGATCTGTATCACTCGTATAGAATATCTGTATCGTATAGAAGATCTGTATCAGTCGTATAGAAGATCTGTATCGAATAGAAGATCTGTATCAGTCGTATAGAAGATCTGTATCAGTCGTATAGAAGATCTGTATCAGTCGTATAGAAGATCTGTATCAGTCGTATAGAAGATCTGTAGCGTATAGAAGATCTGTATCGTATAGAAGATCTGTATCAGTCGTATAGAAGATCTGTATCAGTCGTATAGAAGATCTGTATCAGTCGTATAGAAGATCTGTATCGTATAGAAGATCTGTATTGTATAGAAGATCTGTATCGTATAGAAGATCTGTATCGTATAGAAGATCTGTATCGTATAGAAGATCTGTATTAGTCGTATAGAAGATCTGTATCGTATAGAAGATCTGTATCGTATAGAAGATCTGTATCGTATAGAAGATCTGTATCGTATAGAAGATCTGTATCGTATAGAAGATCTGTATTAGTCGTATAGAAGATCTGTATCGTATAGAAGATCTGTATCGTATAGAAGATCTGTATCGTATAGAAGATCTGTATCGTATAGAAGATCTGTATCAGTCGTATAGAAGATCTGTATCGCATAGAAGATCTGTATCGCATAGAAGATCTGTATCAGTCGTATAGAAGATCTGTATTGCATAGAGGATCTGTATCGTATAGAAGATCTGTATTGCATAGAGGATCTGTATCATATAGAAGATCTGTATCAGTCGTATAGAAGATCTGTATCGTATAGAAGATCTGTATCAGTCGTATAGACGATCTGTATCGTATAGAAGATCTGGATCAGTCGTATAGAAGATCTGTATCAGTCGAATAGAAGATCTGTATCGTATAGAAGATCTGTATCAGTCGTATAGAAGATCTGTATCAGTCGTATAGAAGATCTGTATCGTATAGAAGATCTGTATCAGTCGCATAGAAGATCTGTATCAGTCGTATAGAAGATCTGTATCAGTCGTATAGAAGATCTGTATCGTATAGAAGGTCTGTATCAGTCGTATAGAAGATCTGTATCGTATAGAAGATCTGTATCAGTCGTATAGAAGATCTGTGTCAGTCGCATAGAAGATCTGTATCGTATAGAAGATCTGTATCAGTCGTATAGAAGATCTGGATCGCATAGAAGATCTGGATCGTATAGAAGTTCTGTATCAGTCGCATAGAAGATCTGGATCGCATAGAAGGTCTGTATCGTATAGAAGGTCTGTATCAGTCGTATAGAAGATCTGTATCGTATAGAAGATCTGTATCAGTCGTATAGAAGATCTGTGTCAGTCGCATAGAAGATCTGTATCGTATAGAAGATCTGTATCAGTCGTATAGAAGATCTGGATCGCATAGAAGATCTGGATCGTATAGAAGATCTGTATCAGTCGTATAGAAGATCTGTATCAGTCGTATAGAAGATCTGTATCAGTCGTATAGAAGATCTGGATCGCATAGAAGATCTGGATCAGTCGCATAGAATATCTGGATCGTATAGAAGATCTGGATCAGTCGCATAGAATAGCTGTATCGTATAGAAGATCTGTATCAGTCGCATAGAAGATCTGGATCGTATAGAAGATCTGGATCGTATAGAAGATCTGGATCAGTCGTATAGAAGATCTGTATCGCATAGAAGATCTGTATCAGTCCTATAGAAGATCTGTATCGCATAGAAGATCTGTATCAGTCCTATAGAAGATCTGTATCGCATAGAAGATCTGTATCGTATAGAAGATCTGTATCGCATAGAAGATCTGTATCAGTCCTATAGAAGATCTGTGTCGTATAGAAGATCTGTATCTCATAGAAGATCTGTATCAGTCACATAGAAGATCTGTATCGCATAGAAGATCTGTATCGTATAGAAGATCTGTATCTCATAGAAGATATGTATCAGTCGTATAGAAGATCTGTATCAGTCGCATATAATATCTGTATCGAATAGAAGATCTGTATCAGTTGCATAGAAGATCTGGATCGTATAGAAGATCTGGATCAGTCGCATAGAATATCTGTATCGTATAGAAGATCTGTATCAGTCGCATAGAAGATCTGGATCGTATATAAGATCTGGATCAGTCGTATAGGAGATCTGGGTGGCATAGAATATCTGGATCGTATAGAATATCTGAATTAGTTGTATAGAAGATCTGTGTCGTATAGAATATCTGGATCAGTCGTATAGAAGATCTGTATCGTATAGAAGATCTGTATCAGTCGTATAGAAGATCTGTATCGTATAGAAGATCTAAATCAGTTGTATAGAAGATCTGTGTCGTATAGAATATCTGGATCAGTCGTATAGAAGATCTGGATCGTATAGAAGATCTGGATCAGTCGCATAGAATATCTGTATCGTATAGAAGATCTGTATCAGTCGCATAGAAGATCTGGATCGTATATAAGATCTGGATCAGTCGTATAGAAAATCTGTATCGTATAGAATATCTGGATCAGTCGTATAGAATATCTGTATCAGTCGTATAGAAGATCTGGATCGTATAGAAGATCTGGATCGTATAGAAGATCTGGATCGTATAGAAGGTCTGTATCGTATAGAAGATCTGGAACATTCGTATAGAAGATCTGGATCGAATAGAAGATCTGGATCGCATAGAAGATTTGGATCGTATAGAAGATCTGTATCAGTCGCATAGAAGATCTGTATCGTATAGAAGATCTGTATCGTATAGAATATCTGTATCGTATAGAAGATATGTATCAGTCGTATAGAAGATCTGTATCGCATAGAAGATATGGATCGTATAGAAGATCTGTATCAGTCGTATAGAAGATCTGGATCGCATAGAATATCTGGATCAGTCGTATAGAAGATCTGTATCAGTCGTATAGAAGATCTGGATCGCATAGAAGATCTGGATCAGTCGTAGAGAAGATCTGGATCAGTCGTATAGAAGATCTGTATCGTATAGAAGATCTGGATCGCATAGAATATCTGGATCAGTCGTATAGAAGATCTGGATCAGTCGTATCGAAGATCTGGATCGTATAGATGATCTGGATCAGTCGTATAGAAGATCTGTGTCGAATAGAATATCTGGATCAGTCGTATAGAAGATCTGTATCAGTCGTATAGAAGATCTGGATCATTCGTATAGAAGATCTGTATCGCATAGAAGATCTGTATCAGTTGTATAGAAGATCTGTATCGAATAGAAGATCTGTATCGTATAGAAGATCTGTATCGTATAGAAGATCTGTATCGTATAGAAGATCTGTATCAGTCGTATAGAAGATCTGTATCGTATAGAAGATCTGTATCGTATAGAAGATCTGTATCGTATAGAAGATCTGTATCAGTCGAAAGAAGTCTGTATCGTATAGATCTGTATCGTATAGAAGATCTGGATCAGTCGTATAGAAGATCTGTATCGTATAGAAGATCTGTATCGTATAGAAGATCTGTATCGTATAGAAGATCTGTATCAGTCGCATAGAAGATCTGTATCATAGAAGATCTGATCGTATAGAAGATCTGTATCAGTCGTATAGAAGATCTGTATCGCATAGAAGATCTGTATCAGTCTATAGAAGATCTGTATCGCATAGAAGATCTGTATCAGTCGTATAGAAGATCTGTATCGCATAGAAGATCTGTATCGTATAGAAGATCTGTATCGCATAGAATCTGTATCAGTCGTATAGAAGATCTGTGTCGTATAGAAGATCTGTATCTCATAGAAGATCTGTATCAGTCATAGAAGATCTGTATCGCATAGAAGATCTTATCGTATAGAAGATCTGTATCAGTCGTATAGAAGATCTGTATCGTATAGAAGATCTGTATCAGTCGTATAGAAGATCTGTATCAGTCGTATAGAAGATCTGTATCGTATAGAAGATCTGTATCGTATAGAAGATCTGTATCGTATAGAAGATCTGTATCCGTATAGAAGATCTGTATCAGTCGTATAGAAGATCTGTATCTGTATAGAAGATCTGTATCAGTCGTATAGAAGATCTGTATCAGTCGTATAGAAGATCTGTATCAGTGATAGAAGATCTGTATCAGTCGTATAGAAGATCTGTATCGTATAGAAGATCTGTATCGTATAGAAGATCTGTATCGTATAGAAGATCTGTATCGTATAGAAGATCTGTATCAGTCGTATAGAAGATCTGTATCGTATAGAAGATCTGTATCGTATAGAAGATCTGTATCAGTCGTATAGAAGATCTGTATCGTATAGAAGATCTGTATCGTATAGAAGATCTGTATCAGTCGTATAGAAGATCTGTATCTCGTATAGAAGATCTGTATCAGTCGTATAGAAGATCTGTATCGTATAGAAGATCTGTATCAGTCGTATAGAAGATCTGTATCGTATAGAAGATCTGGATCTCATAGAAATCTGTATCGATAGAAGATCTGTATCAGTCGTATAGAAGATCTGTATCGTATAGAAGATCTGTATCGTATAGAAGATCTGTATCAGTCGTATAGAAGATCTGTATCGTATAGAAGATCTGTATCAGTCTATAAAGATCTGTATCGTATAGAAGATCTGTATCAGTCGTATAGAAGATCTGTATCGCATAGAAGATCTGTATCGTATAGAAGATCTGTATCGTATAGAAGATCTGTATCAGTCGTATAGAAGATCTGTGTCGTATAGAAGATCTGTATCTCATAGAAGATCTGTATCAGTCGCATAGAAGATCTGTATCGCATAGAAGATCTGTATCGTATAGAAGATCTGTATCAGTCGTATAGAAGATCTGTATCAGTCGCATAGAAGATCTGTATCGTATAGAAGATCTGTATCAGTCGCATAGAAGATCTGTATCGTATAGAAGATCTGTATCAGTCGCATAGAAGATCTGGATCGTATAGAAGATCTGGATCAGTCGTATAGAAGATCTGGATCGTATAGAAGATCTGTATCGTATAGAAGATCTGTATTGTATAGAAGATCTGTTCGTATAGAATATCTGTATCAGTCGTATAGAAGATCTGTATCGTATAGAAGATCTGTATCAGTCGTATAGAAGATCTGTATCGTATAGAAGATCTGTATCAGTCGTATAGAAGATCTGTGTCGTATAGAAGATCTGTATCAGTCGTATAGAAGATCTGGATCGTATAGAAGATCTGGATCAGTCGCATAGAATATCTGTATCGTATAGAAGATCTGTATCAGTCGCATAGAAGATCTGGATCGTATAGAAGATCTGGATCAGTCGTATAGAATATCTGTATCGTATAGAAGATCTGTATCAGTCGTATAGAAGATCTGTATCGTATAGAAGATCTGGATCGTATAGAAGATCTGGATCAGTCGTATAGAAGATCTGTATCGCATAGAAGATCTGTATCAGTCCTATAGAAGATCTGTATCGTATAGAAGATCTGTATCAGTCCTATAGAAGATCTGTATCGCATAGAAGATCTGTATCGTATAGAAGATCTGTATCGCATAGAAGATCTGTATCAGTCCTATAGAAGATCTGTGTCGTATAGAAGATCTGTATCTCATAGAAGATCTGTATCAGTCGCATAGAAGATCTGTATCGCATAGAAGATCTGTATCGTATAGAAGATCTGTATCTCATAGAAGATATGTATCAGTCGTATAGAAGATCTGTATCAGTCGCATATAATATCTGTATCGTATAGAAGATCTGTATCAGTTGCATAGAAGATCTGGATCGTATAGAAGATCTGGATCAGTCGCATAGAATATCTGTATCGTATAGAAGATCTGTATCAGTCGCATAGAAGATCTGGATCGTATATAAGATCTGGATCAGTCGTATAGGAGATCTGGGTGGCATAGAATATCTGGATCGTATAGAATATCTGAATTAGTTGTATAGAAGATCTGTGTCGTATAGAATATCTGGATCAGTCGTATAGAAGATCTGTATCGTATAGAAGATCTGTATCAGTCGTATAGAAGATCTGTATCGTATAGAAGATCTGGATCGTGTATAGAAGATCTGGATCGTATAGAAGATCTGGATCAGTCGTATAGAAGATCTGGATCGTATAGATGATCTGTATCAGTCGTATAGAAGATCTGTGTCGAATAGAATATCTGGATCAGTCGTATAGAAGATCTGTATCAGTCATATAGAAGATCTGTATCATTCGTATAGAAGATCTGTATCGCATAGAAGATCTGTATCAGTTGTATAGAAGATCTGTATCGAATAGAAGATCTGTATCGTATAGAAGATCTGTATCGTATAGAAGATCTGTATCGTATAGAAGATCTGTATCAGTCGTATAGAAGATCTGTATCGTATAGAAGATCTGTATCGTATAGAAGATCTGTATCGTATAGAAGATCTGTATCAGTCGCATAGAGGATCTGTATCGTATAGAAGATCTGGATCGTATAGAAGATCTGGATCAGTCGTATAGAAGATCTGTATCGTATAGAAGATCTGTATCGTATAGAAGATCTGTATCGTATAGAAGATCTGTATCAGTCGCATAGAAGATCTGTATCATATAGAAGATCTGGATCGTATAGAAGATATGGATCAGTCGTATAGAAGATCTGTATCGCATAGAAAATCTGTATCAGTCCTATAGAAGATCTGTATCGCATAGAAGATCTGTATCAGTCCTATTGAAGATCTCTATCGCATAGAAGATCTGTATCGTATAGAAGATCTGTATCGCATAGATCTGTATCAGTCCTATAGAAGATCTGTGTCGTATAGAAGATCTGTATCTCATAGAAGATCTGTATCAGTCTCATAGAAGATCTGTATCGCATAGAAGATCTGTATCGTATAGAAGATATACATGTATCAGTCGTATAGAAGATCTGTATCGTATAGAAGATCTGTATCAGTCGCATAGAAGATCTGTATCAGTCGTATAGAAGATCTGTATCGTATAGAAGGTCTGTATCAGTCGTATAGAAGATCTGTATCGTATAGAAGATCTGTATCAGTCGTATAGAAGATCTGTGTCAGTCGCATAGAAGATCTGTATCAGTCGTATAGAAGATCTGTATCAGTCGTATAGAAGATCTGTATCGTATAGAAGATCTGTATTGTATAGAAGATCTGTATCGTATAGAAGATCTGTATCGTATAGAAGATCTGTATCGTATAGAAGATCTGTATTAGTCGTATAGAAGATCTGTATCGTATAGAAGATCTGTATCGTATAGAAGATCTGTATCGTATAGAAGATCTGTATCGTATAGAAGATCTGTATCGTATAGAAGATCTGTATCGTATAGAAGATCTGTATTAGTCGTATAGAAGATCTGTATCGTATAGAAGATCTGTATCGTATAGAAGATCTGTATCGTATAGAAGATCTGTATCGTATAGAAGATCTGTCGTATAGAAGATCTGTATCAGTGTATAGAAGATCTGTATCGCATAGAAGATCTGTATCAGTCGTATAGAAGATCTGTATTGCATAGAGGATCTGTATCGTATAGAAGATCTGTATTGCATAGAGGATCTGTATCATATAGAAGATCTGTATCAGTCGTATAGAAGATCTGTATCGTATAGAAGATCTGTATCAGTCGTATAGACGATCTGTATCGTATAGAAGATCTGGATCAGTCGTATAGAAGATCTGTATCAGTCGAATAGAAGATCTGTATCGTATAGAAGATCTGTATCAGTCGTATAGAAGATCTGTATCAGTCGTATAGAAGATCTGTATCGTATAGAAGATCTGTATCAGTCGCATAGAAGATCTGTATCAGTCGTATAGAAGATCTGTATCAGTCGTATAGAAGATCTGTATCGTATAGAAGGTCTGTATCAGTCGTATAGAAGATCTGTATCGTATAGAAGATCTGTATCAGTCGTATAGAAGATCTGTGTCAGTCGCATAGAAGATCTGTATCGTATAGAAGATCTGTATCAGTCGTATAGAAGATCTGGATCGCATAGAAGATCTGGATCGTATAGAAGTTCTGTATCAGTCGCATAGAAGATCTGGATCGCATAGAAGGTCTGTATCGTATAGAAGGTCTGTATCAGTCGTATAGAAGATCTGTATCGTATAGAAGATCTGTATCAGTCATATAGAAGATCTGTGTCAGTCGCATAGAAGATCTGTATCGTATAGAAGATCTGTATCAGTCGTATAGAAGATCTGGATCGCATAGAAGATCTGGATCGTATAGAAGATCTGTATCAGTCGTATAGAAGATCTGTATCAGTCGTATAGAAGATCTGTATCAGTCGTATAGAAGATCTGTATCAGTCGCATAGAAGATCTGGATCGTATAGAAGATCTGGATCAGTCGCATAGAATAGCTGTATCGTATAGAAGATCTGTATCAGTCGCATAGAAGATCTGGATCGTATAGAAGATCTGGATCGTATAGAAGATCTGGATCAGTCGTATAGAAGATCTGTATCGCATAGAAGATCTGTATCAGTCCTATAGAAGATCTGTATCGCATAGAAGATCTGTATCAGTCCTATAGAAGATCTGTATCGCATAGAAGATCTGTATCGTATAGAAGATCTGTATCGCATAGAAGATCTGTATCAGTCCTATAGAAGATCTGTGTCGTATAGAAGATCTGTATCTCATAGAAGATCTGTATCAGTCACATAGAAGATCTGTATCGCATAGAAGATCTGTATCGTATAGAAGATCTGTATCTCATAGAAGATATGTATCAGTCGTATAGAAGATCTGTATCAGTCGCATATAATATCTGTATCGAATAGAAGATCTGTATCAGTTGCATAGAAGATCTGGATCGTATAGAAGATCTGGATCAGTCGCATAGAATATCTGTATCGTATAGAAGATCTGTATCAGTCGCATAGAAGATCTGGATCGTATATAAGATCTGGATCAGTCGTATAGGAGATCTGGGTGGCATAGAATATCTGGATCGTATAGAATATCTGAATTAGTTGTATAGAAGATCTGTGTCGTATAGAATATCTGGATCAGTCGTATAGAAGATCTGTATCGTATAGAAGATCTGTAACAGTCGTATAGAAGATCTGTATCGTATAGAAGATCTGGATCGTATAGAATATCTGATCGTCGTATAGAAGATCTGGATCAGTCGTATAGAAGATCTGGATCGTATAGAAGATCTGGATCAGTCGTATAGAAGATCTGTATCGTATAGAAGATCTGTATCAGTCGTATAGAAGATCTGTATCAGTCATATAGAAGATCTGGATCAGTCGTATAGAAGATCTGTATCGCATAGAAGATCTGTATCAGTCGTATAGAAGATCTGTATCGTATAGAAGATCTGTATCGTATAGAAGATCTGTATCGTATAGAAGATCTGTATCGTATAGAAGGTCTGTATCGTATAGAAGATCTGGACATTCGTATAGAAGATCTGGATCGAATAGAAGATCTGGATCGCATAGAAGATCTGGATCGTATAGAAGATCTGTATCAGTCGCATAGAAGATCTGTATCGTATAGAAGATCTGTATCGTATAGAATATCTGTATCGTATAGAAGATATGTATCAGTCGTATAGAAGATCTGTATCGCATAGAAGATATGGATCGTATAGAAGATCTGTATCAGTCGTATAGAAGATCTGGATCGCATAGAATATCTGGATCAGTCGTATAGAAGATCTGTATCAGTCGTATAGAAGATCTGGATTGCATAGAAGATCTGGATCAGTCGTAGAGAAGATCTGGATCAGTCATATAGAAGATCTGTATCGTATAGAAGATCTGGATCGCATAGAATATCTGGATCAGTCGTATAGAAGATCTGGATCAGTCGTATCGAAGATCTGGATCGTATAGATGATCTGGATCAGTCGTATAGAAGATCTGTGTCGAATAGAATATCTGGATCAGTCGTATAGAAGATCTGTATCAGTCGTATAGAAGATCTGGATCATTCGTATAGAAGATCTGTATCGCATAGAAGATCTGTATCAGTTGTATAGAAGATCTGTATCGAATAGAAGATCTGTATCGTATAGAAGATCTGTATCGTATAGAAGATCTGTATCGTATAGAAGATCTGTATCAGTCGTATAGAAGATCTGTATCGTATAGAAGATCTGTATCGTATAGAAGATCTGTATCGTATAGAAGATCTGTATCGTATAGAAGATCTGTATCGTATAGAAGATCTGTATCGTATAGAAGATCTGTATCAGTCGTATAGAAGATCTGTATCGTATAGAAGATCTGTATCGTATAGAAGATCTGTATCGTATAGAAGATCTGTATCAGTCGTATAGAAGATCTGTATCGTATAGAAGATCTGTATCGTATAGAAGATCTGTATCAGTCGTATAGAAGATCTGTATCGCATAAGATCTGTATCATCGTATAGAAGATCTGTATCGCATAGAAGATCTGTATCAGTCTATAGAAGATCTGTATCGCATAGAAGATCTGTATCGTATAGAAGATCTGTATCGTATAGAAGATCAGTATGTATAGAAGATCTGTATCGTATAGAAGATCTGTATCTCATAGAAGATCTGTATCGTATAGAAGATCTGTATCGCATAGAAGATCTGTATCGTATAGAAGATCTGTATCAGTCGTATAGAAGATCTGTATCAGTCGCATAGAAGATCTGTATCGTATAGAAGATCTGTATCAGTCGTATAGAAGATCTGGTGATAGAAGATCTTATCGTATATAAGATCTGTATCGTGTATAGAAGATCTGTATCAGTCGTATAGAAGATCTGTATCGTATAGAAGATCTGTATCAGTCGTATAGAAGATCTGTATCAGTCGCATAGAAGATCTGTATCAGTCGTATAGAAGATCTGTATCGTATAGAAGATCTGTATCAGTCGCATAGAAGATCTGTATCGTATAGAAGATCTGTATCAGTCGTATAGAAGATCTGTATCGTATAGAAGATCTGTATCAGTCGCATGGAAGATCTGGATCGTATAGAAGATCTGGATCGTATAGAAGATCTGGATCAGTCGTATAGAAGATCTGTATCGCATAGAAGATCTGTATCAGTCTGATAGAAGATCTGTATCTCATAGAAGATCTGTATCGTATAGAAGATCTGTATCGCATAGAAGATCTGTATCAGTCCTATAGAAGATCTGTGTCGTATAGAAGATCTGTATCTCATAGAAGATCTGTATCAGTCGTATAGAAGATCTGTATCGTATAGAAGATCTGTATCAGTCATATAGAAGATCTGTGTCAGTCGCATAGAAGATCTGTATCGTATAGAAGATCTGTATCAGTCGTATAGAAGATCTGGATCGCATAGAAGATCTGGATCGTATAGAAGATCTGTATCAGTCGTATAGAAGATCTGTATCAGTCGTATAGAAGATCTGTATCAGTCGTATAGAAGATCTGGATCGCATAGAAGATCTGGATCAGTCGCATAGAATATCTGGATCGTATAGAAGATCTGGATCAGTCGCATAGAATAGCTGTATCGTATAGAAGATCTGTATCAGTCGCATAGAAGATCTGGATCGTATAGAAGATCTGGATCGTATAGAAGATCTGGATCAGTCGTATAGAAGATCTGTATCGCATAGAAGATCTGTATCAGTCCTATAGAAGATCTGTATCGCATAGAAGATCTGTATCAGTCCTATAGAAGATCTGTATCGCATAGAAGATCTGTATCGTATAGAAGATCTGTATCGCATAGAAGATCTGTATCAGTCCTATAGAAGATCTGTGTCGTATAGAAGATCTGTATCTCATAGAAGATCTGTATCAGTCACATAGAAGATCTGTATCGCATAGAAGATCTGTATCGTATAGAAGATCTGTATCTCATAGAAGATATGTATCAGTCGTATAGAAGATCTGTATCAGTCGCATATAATATCTGTATCGAATAGAAGATCTGTATCAGTTGCATAGAAGATCTGGATCGTATAGAAGATCTGGATCAGTCGCATAGAATATCTGTATCGTATAGAAGATCTGTATCAGTCGCATAGAAGATCTGGATCGTATATAAGATCTGGATCAGTCGTATAGGAGATCTGGGTGGCATAGAATATCTGGATCGTATAGAATATCTGAATTAGTTGTATAGAAGATCTGTGTCGTATAGAATATCTGGATCAGTCGTATAGAAGATCTGTATCGTATAGAAGATCTGTAACAGTCGTATAGAAGATCTGTATCGTATAGAAGATCTAAATCAGTTGTATAGAAGATCTGTGTCGTATAGAATATCTGAATCAGTCGTATAGAAGATCTGGATTGTATAGAAGATCTGGATCAGTCGCATAGAATATCTGTATCGTATAGAAGATCTGTATCAGTCGCATAGAAGATCTGGATCGTATATAAGATCTGGATCAGTCGTATAGAAAATCTGTATCGTATAGAATATCTGGATCAGTCGTATAGAATATCTGTATCAGTCGTATAGAAGATCTGGATCGTATAGAAGATCTGGATCGTATAGAAGATCTGGATCGTATAGAAGGTCTGTATCGTATAGAAGATCTGGAACATTCGTATAGAAGATCTGGATCGAATAGAAGATCTGGATCGCATAGAAGATTTGGATCGTATAGAAGATCTGTATCAGTCGCATAGAAGATCTGTATCGTATAGAAGATCTGTATCGTATAGAATATCTGTATCGTATAGAAGATATGTATCAGTCGTATAGAAGATCTGTATCGCATAGAAGATATGGATCGTATAGAAGATCTGTATCAGTCGTATAGAAGATCTGGATCGCATAGAATATCTGGATCAGTCGTATAGAAGATCTGTATCAGTCGTATAGAAGATCTGGATCGCATAGAAGATCTGGATCAGTCGTAGAGAAGATCTGGATCAGTCGTATAGAAGATCTGTATCGTATAGAAGATCTGGATCGCATAGAATATCTGGATCAGTCGTATAGAAGATCTGGATCAGTCGTATCGAAGATCTGGATCGTATAGATGATCTGGATCAGTCGTATAGAAGATCTGTGTCGAATAGAATATCTGGATCAGTCGTATAGAAGATCTGTATCAGTCATATAGAAGATCTGGATCATTCGTATAGAAGATCTGTATCGCATAGAAGATCTGTATCAGTTGTATAGAAGATCTGTATCGAATAGAAGATCTGTATCGTATAGAAGATCTGTATCGTATAGAAGATCTGTATCGTATAGAAGATCTGTATCAGTCGTATAGAAGATCTGTATCGTATAGAAGATCTGTATCGTATAGAAGATCTGTATCGTATAGAAGATCTGTATCAGTCGCATAGAGGATCTGTATCGTATAGAAGATCTGGATCGTATAGAAGATCTGGATCAGTCGTATAGAAGATCTGTATCGTATAGAAGATCTGTATCGTATAGAAGATCTGTATCGTATAGAAGATCTGTATCAGTCGCATAGAAGATCTGTATCATATAGAAGATCTGGATCGTATAGAAGATATGGATCAGTCGTATAGAAGATCTGTATCGCATAGAAAATCTGTATCAGTCCTATAGAAGATCTGTATCGCATAGAAGATCTGTATCAGTCCTATTGAAGATCTCTATCGCATAGAAGATCTGTATCGTATAGAAGATCTGTATCGCATAGATCTGTATCAGTCCTATAGAAGATCTGTGTCGTATAGAAGATCTGTATCTCATAGAAGATCTGTATCAGTCTCATAGAAGATCTGTATCGCATAGAAGATCTGTATCGTATAGAAGATATACATGTATCAGTCGTATAGAAGATCTGTATCGTATAGAAGATCTGTATCAGTCGCATAGAAGATCTGTATCAGTCGTATAGAAGATCTGTATCAGTCGTATAGAAGATCTGTATCGTATAGAAGGTCTGTATCAGTCGTATAGAAGATCTGTATCGTATAGAAGATCTGTATCAGTCGTATAGAAGATCTGTGTCAGTCGCATAGAAGATCTGTATCAGTCGTATAGAAGATCTGTATCAGTCGTTTAGAAGATCTGTATCAGTCGTATAGAAGATCTGGATCGCATAGAAGATCTGGATCAGTCGCATAGAATATCTGTATCGTATAGAAGATCTGTATCAGTCGATAGAAGATCTGTATCGTATAGAAGATCTGTATCAGTCCATAGAAGATCTGTATCGTATAGAAGATCTGTATCGTATAGAAGATCTGATCGCGTATAGAAGATCTGTATCGTATAGAAGATCTGTATCAGTCGTATAGAAGATCTGTATCTCGTATAGAAGATCTGTATCGTATAGAAGATCTGTATCGTATAGAAGATCTGTATCAGTCGTATAGAAGATCTGTATCGTATAGAAGATCTGTATTCGTATAGAAGATCTGTATGTCGTATAGAAGATCTGTATCGCATAGAAGATCTGTATCGTATAGAAGATCTGTATCGTATAGAAGATCTGTATCAGTCGTATAGAAGATCTGTATCGCATAGAAGATCTGTATCAGTCGTATAGAAGATCTGTATCGCATAGAAGATCTGTATCGTCATAGAAGATCTGTATCGTATAGAAGATCTGTATCGTATAGAAGATCTGTATCGTATAGAAGATCTGGATCAGTCGTATAGAAGATCTGTGTCGTATAGAAGATCTGTATCGTATAGAAGATCTGTATCGTGATAGAAGATCTGTATCGTATAGAAGATCTGTATCAGTCGTATAGAAGATCTGTATTGTATAGAAGGTCTGTATCGTATAGAGGATCTGTATCGTATAGAAGATCTGTATCAGTCGTATAGAAGTTGTGTGTGTGGTTGTTGTTGTTTGTTTTGGTTGGTGTGGTTGTTGTTGGTTGTTGTGTTGGTTGGTGTTGGTTGTTGTTGGTTGGTGTTGTTTGTTGTGTTGGTTGTTGTTGGTTGTTTGTTGGTTGTTGTTGGTTGTTGTGTATAGAAGATCTGTATCAGTCGTATAGAAGATCTGGATCGCATAGAATATCTGGATCAGTCGTATAGAAGATCTGTATCAGTCGTATAGAAGATCTGGATCGCATAGAAGATCTGGATCAGTCGTATAGAAGATCTGGATCAGTCGTATAGAAGATCTGTATCGTATAGAAGATCTGGATCGCATAGAATATCTGGATCAGTCGTATAGAAGATCTGGATCAGTCGTATCGAAGATCTGGATCGTATAGATGATCTGGATCAGTCGTATAGAAGATCTGTGTCGAATAGAATATCTGGATCAGTCGTATAGAAGATCTGTATCGTATAGAAGATCTGTATCAGTTGTATAGAAGATCTGTATCGTATAGAAGATCTGTATCGTATAGAAGATCTGTATCGTATAGAAGATCTGTATCGTATAGAAGATCTGTATCGTATAGAAGATCTGTATCGTATAGAAGATCTGTATCGTATAGAAGATCTGTATCGTATAGAAGATCTGTATCGTATAGAAGATCTGTATCAGTCGCATAGAAGATCTGTATCGTATAGAAGATCTGTATCGTATAGAAGATCTGTATCAGTCGTATAGAAGATCTGTATCGCATAGAAATCTGTATCAGTTATAGAAGATCTGTATCGCATAGAAGATCTTTATCAGTCGTATTGAAGATCTGTATCGCATAGAAGATCTGTATCGTATAGAAGATCTGTATCGCATAGATCTGTATCAGTCCTATAGAAGATCTGTGTCGTATAGAAGATCTGTATCTCATAGAAGATCTGTATCAGTCGCATAGAAGATCTGTATCGTATAGAAGATCTGTATCGTATAGAAGATCTGTATCAGTCGTATAGAAGATCTGTATCGTATAGAAGATCTGTATCAGTCGTATAGAAGATCTGTATCAGTCGTATAGAAGATCTGTATCGTATAGAAGATCTGTATCGTATAGAAGATCTGTATTAGTGTATAGAAGATCTGTATCGTATAGAAGATCTGTATCAGTCGTATAGAAGATCTGTATCAGTCGTATAGAAGATCTGTATCGTATAGAAGATCTGTATCAGTCGTATAGAAGATCTGTATCAGTGTATAGAAGATCTGTATCGTATAGAAGATCTGTATCAGTCGTATAGAAGATCTGGATCGTATAGAAGATCTGTATCAGTCGTATAGAATATCTGTATCGTATAGAAGATCTGTATCAGTCGCATAGAAGATCTGGATCTTATAGAAGATCTGGATCAGTCGCATAGAATATCTGTATAGTATAGAAGATCTGTATCAGTCGCATGGAAGATCTGGATCGTATAGAAGATCTGGATCGTATAGAAGATCTGGATCAGTCGTATAGAAGATCTGTATCGCATAGAAGATCTGTATCAGTCCTATAGAAGATCTGTATCGCATAGAAGATCTGTATCAGTCCTATAGAAGATCTGTATCGTAGGTTGTTCGTATAGAAGATCTGTATTGCATAGAAGATCTGTATCAGTCCTATAGAAGATCTGTGTCGTATAGAAGATCTGTATCTCATAGAAGATCTGTATCAGTCGCATAGAAGATCTGGATCGCATAGAAGATCTGGATCAGTCGTATAGAAGATCTGGATCAGTCGTATAGAAGATCTGGATCGCATAGAATATCTGGATCAGTCGTATAGAAGATCTGTATCAGTCGTATAGAAGATCTGGATCGCATAGAAGATCTGGATCAGTCGTATAGAAGATCTGGATCAGTCGTATAGAAGATCTGTATCGTATAGAAGATCTGGATCGCATAGAATATCTGGATCAGTCGTATAGAAGATCTGTATCAGTCGTATAGAAGATCTGGATCGTATAGAAGATCTGGATCAGTCGTATAGAAGATCTGTGTCGTATAGAATATCTGGATCAGTCGTATAGAAGATCTGTATCGTATAGAATTTGGTGTGTTGGTTGGGTCGTATAGAAGATCTGGATCAGTCGTATAGAATATCTGTATCGTATAGAATATCTGTATCAGTTGTTGGTTGTTGTATAGAAGATCTGTATCGTGTATAGAAGATCTGTATCGTATAGAAGGTCTGTATCGTGTATAGAAGATCTGTGTCGTATAGAAGATCTGTATCAGTCGTATAGAAGATCTGTGTCAGTCGTATGGAAGATCTGTATCGTATAGAAGATCTGTATCGTGTATAGAATATCTGTATCGTATAGAAGATCTGTATCAGTCGTATAGAAGATCTGTATCGTATAGAA
>JABXNX010003742.1:0-22998 GCA_014843695.1 Archivesica marissinica | reverse complement strand
TATGTCATTGATACCACCAATGTAACTACATCCTAGATACCAACAATGTAACTATGTCATTGATACCACCAATGTAACTATGTCATTCATACCACCAATGTAACTATGTCGTTGATACCACCAATGTAACTACATCCTAGATACCACCAATGTAACTATGTCATTGATACCACCAATGTAACTATGTCATTGATACCACCAATGTAACTAAGTCATTGATACCACCAATGTAACTATGTCATAGATACCACCAATGTAACTACATCCTCCATATCACCAATGTAACTATGTCCTTGATACCACCAATGTAACTATGTCCTCGATACCACCAATGTAACTATGTCCTTGATACCACCAATGTAACTATGTCCTCGATACCATCACTGTAACTATGTCCATGATACCACCAATGTAACTACATCCTCGATACCACCAATGTAACACTGTCCTTGATACCACCAATGTAACTATGTCCTTGATACCACCAATGTAACTATGTCCTTGATACCACCAATGTAACTATATCCTTGATACCATCAATGTAACTATGTCCTTGATACCACCAATGTAACTATGTCATTGATACCACCAATGTACTATGTCCTTGATACCACCAATATAACTATGTCATTGATACCACCAATGTAACTATGTCATTGATAACACCAATTTAACTACATCCTCGATACCACCAATGTAACTATGTCATTGATACTACCAATGTAACTATGTCATTGATACCACCAATGTAACTACATCCTCGATACCACCAATGTAACTATGTCATTGATACCACCAATGTAACTATGTCCTTGATACCACCAATGTAACATTGTCCTTGATACCACCAATGTAACTATGTCCTCGATACCACCAATGAAACTATGTCATTGATACCACCAATGTAACTATGTCATTGATACCACCAATGTAACTATGTCCTTGATACCACCAATGTAACTATGTCATTGATACCACCAATGTAACTATGTCATTGATACCACCAATGTAACTATGTCCTCGATACCACCAATGTAACTATGTCCTTGATACCACCAATGTAACTATGTCCTCAATACCACCAATGTAACTATGTCCTCGATACCACCAATGTAACTATGTCCTCGATACCACCAATGTAACTATGTCCTCGATACCACCAATGTAACTATGTCATTGATACCACCAATGTAACTATGTCATTGATACCACCAATGTAACTATGTCCTTGATACCACCAATGTAACTATGTCATTGATACCACCAATGTAACTATGTCATTGATACCACCAATGTAACTATGTCATTCATGCCACCAATGTAACTATGTCATTGATACCACCAATGTAACAACATCATTGATACCACCAATGTAACTATGTCATTGATACCACCAATGTAACTATGTCCTTGATACCACCAAAGTAACTACTTCCTTGATACCACCATTGTAACTTCATCCTCAATACTACCAATGTAACTATCTCATTGATACCACCAATGTAACTATGTCCTTGATACCACCAATGTAACTACATCCTTGATACCACCAATGTAACTATGTCCTCAATACCACCAATGGAACTATGTCATCGATACCACGAATGTAACTATGTCCTCGATACCACCAATGTAACTATGTCCTCGATACCACCAATGTAACTATGTCCTCGATACCACCAATGTAACTATGTCCTTGATACCACCAATGTAACTATGTCCTTGATACCACCAATGTAACTATGTCATTGATACCACCAATGTAACTATGTCATTGATACCACCAATGTAACTATGTCCTTGATACCACCAATGTAACTATGTCATTGATACCACCAATGTAACTACATCCTCGATACCACCAATGTAACTATGTCATTGATACCACCAATGTAACTATGTCATTGATACCACCAATGTAACTATGTCATTGATACCACCAATGTAACTATGTCATTGATACCACCAATGTAACTATGTCATTGATACCACCAATGTAACTACATCCTCGATACCACCAATGTAACTATGTCATTGATACCACCAATGTAACTATGTCATTGATACCACCAATGTAACTATGTCATTGATACCACCAATGTAACTATGTCCTCGATACCACCAATGTAACTATGTCCTCGATACCACCAATGTAACTATGTCCTTGATACCACCAATGTAACTATGTCATTGATACCACCAATGTAACTATGTCATTGATACCACCAATGTAACTACATCCTCGATATCACCAATGTAACTATGTCATTGATACCACCAATGTAACTACATCCTCCATACCACCAATGTAACTATGTCATTGATACCACCAATGTAACTATGTCATTGATACCACCAATGTAACTAGGTCCTCGATACCACCAATGTAACTATGTCCTTGATACCACCAATGCAACTATGTCCTCAATACCACCAATGGAACTATGTCATCGATACCACGAATGTAACTATGTCCTCGATACCACCAATGTAACTATGTCCTCGATACCACCAATGTAACTATGTCCTCGACACCACCAATGTAACTATGTCCTTGATACCACCAATGTAACTATGTCCTCGATACCACCAATGTAACTATGTCCTTGATACCACCAATGTAACTATGTCATTGATACCATCAATGTAACTATGTCCTTGATACCATCAATGTAACTATGTCCTTGATACCACCAATGTAACTATGTCCTCGATACCACCAATGTAACTATGTCCTTGATACCATCAATGTAACTATGTCCTCGAAACCATCAATGTAACTATGTCCATGATACCACCAATGTAACTACATCCTCGATACCACCAATGTAACACTGTCCTTGATACCACCAATGTAACTAGGTCATCGATACCACGAATGTAACTATGTCCTCGATACCATCAATGTAACTATGTCCTCGATACCACCAATGTAACTATGTTCTCGACACCACCAATGTAACTATGTCCTTGATACCACCAATGTAACTATGTCCTCGATACCACCAATGTAACTATGTCCTAGATACCACCAATGTAACTATGTCATTGATACCATCAATGTAACTATGTCCTTGATACCATCAATGTAACTATGTCCTTGATACCACCAATGTAACTATGTCCTCGATACCACCAATGTAACTATGTCCTTGATACCACCAATGTAACTATGTCCTCGAGACCATCAATGTAACTATGTCCATGATACCACCAATGTAACTACATCCTCGATACCACCAATGTAACACTGTCCTTGATACCACCAATGTAACTATGTCCTTGATACCACCAATGTAACTATGTCCTTGATACCACCAATGTAACTATGTCCTTGATACCATCAATGTAACTATTGTCCTTGATACCACCAATGTAACTATGTCATTGATACCACCAATGTACTATGTCCTTGATACCACCAATATAACTATGTCATTGATACCACCAATGTAAACAACGTCCTTGATACCACCAATGTAACTATGTCCTTGATACATGCAATGTAACTATGTCATTGATAACACCAATTTAACTACATCCTCGATACCACCAATGTAGCTATGTCATTGATACTACCAATGTAACTATGTCATTGATACCACCAATGTAACTACATCCTCGATACCACCAATGTAACTATGTCATTGATACTACCAATGTAACTATGTCCTTGATACCACCAATGTAACATTGTCCTTGATACCACCGATGTAACTATGTCCTCGATACCACCAATGAAACTATGTCATTGATACCACCAATGTAACTATGTCATTGATACCACCAATGTAACTACATCCTCCATACAACCAATGTAACTATGTCATTGATACCACCAATGTAACTATGTCATTGATACCACCAATGTAACTAGGTCCTCGATACCACCAATGTAGCTATGTCCTTGATACCACAAATGTAACTATGTCCTCAATACCACCAATGGACCTATGTCTTCGATACCACGAATGTAACTATGTCCTCGATACCACCAATGTAACTATGTCCTCGATACCACCAATGTAACTATGTCATTGACACCACCAATGTAACTATGTCATTGATACCACCAATGTAACTATGCCCTTGATACCACCAATGTAACTATGTCATTGATAACACCAATGTAACTATGTCATTGATACCACCAATGTAACTATGTCATTCATGCCACCAATGTAACTATGTCATTGATACCACCAATGTAACAACATCTTTGATACCACCAATGTAACTATGTCATTGATACCACCAATGTAACTATGTCCTTGATACCACCAAAGTAACTATGTCCTTGATACCACCAATGTAACTTCATCCTCAATACCACCAATGTAACTATCTCATTGATACCACCAATGTAACTAGGTCCTTGATACCACCAATGTAACTACATCCTAGATACCACCAATGTAACTATGTCATTGATAACACCAATTTAACTACATCCTCGATACCACCAATGTAGCTATGTCATTGATAATACCAATGTAGCTATGTCATTGATACCATCAATGTAACTATGTCATTGATACCACCAATGTAACTACATCCTAGATACCACCAATGTAACTATGTCATTGATACCACCAATGTAACTATGTCGTTGATACCCCAATGTAACCATCCTAGATACCACCAATGTAACTATGTCATTGATACCACCAATGTAACTATGTCATTGATACCCCAATGTAACTAGTCATAGATACCACCATGTGACTACATCCTCCATATCACCAAGTACTATCATTGATACCACCAATGTAACTACATCCTCAATACCACCAATGTAACTATGTCATTGATACCACCAATGTAACTATGTCATTGATAGCACCAATGTAACTAGGTCCTCGATACCACCAATGTAACTATGTCCTTGATACCATCAATGTAACTATGTTCTCAATACCACGAATGGAACTATGTCATCGATACCGCGAATGTAACTATGTCCTCGATACCACCAATGTAACTATATACTCGACACCACCAATGTAACTATGTCCTTGATACCACCAATGTAACTATGTCCTCGATACCACCAATGTAACACTGTCCTTGATACCACCAATGTAACTATTTCCATGATACCACCAATGTAACTATGTCCTTGATACCACCAATGTAACTATGTCCTTGATACTACCAATGTAACTATGTCCTTCATACCACCAATGTAACTATGTCCTCGATACCATCAATGTAACTATGTCCTTGATACCACCAATGTAACTACATCCTCAATACCACCAATGTAACACTGTCATTGATACCACCAATGTAACTATGTCCTTAATACCACCAATGTAACTATGTCCTTGATACCACCAATGTAACTATGTCCTTGATACCATCAATGTAACTATGTCCTTGATACTACCAATGTAACTATGTCATTGATACCACCAATGTACTATGTCCTTGATACCACCAATGTAACTATGTCATTGATACCACCAATGTAAACAACGTCCTTGATACCACCAATGTAACTATGTCCTTGATACATGCAATGTAACTATGTCATTGATAACACTAATTTAACTACATCCTCGATACCACCAATGTAGCTATTTCATTGATACTACCAATGTACTATCATTGATACCACCAATGTAACTATGTCATTGATACCACCAATGTAAACACGTCCTAGATACCACCAATGTAACTATGTCATTGATACTACCAATGTAACTATGTCATAGATACCACCAATGTAACTATGTCGTTGATACCACCAATGTAACTACATACTAGATACCACCAATGTAACTATGTCATTGATACCACCAATGTAACTATGTCATTGATACCACCAATGTAACTATGTCATAGATACCACCAATGTAACTACATCCTCGATATTACCAATGTAACTATGTCATTGATACCACCAATGTAACTTCATCCTCCATACCACCAAAGTAACTATGTCATTGATAACACCAATGTAACTAGGTCCTCGATACCACCAATGTAACTATGTCCTTGATACCACCAATGTAACTATGTCCTCAATACCACCAATGGAACTATATCATCGATACCACGAATGTAACTATGTCCTCGATACCACCAATGTAACTATGTCCTCGATATCACAAATGTAACTATGTCCACGACACCACCAATGTAACTATGTCCTTGAGACCACCAATTTAACTATGTCCTCGATACCACCCATGTACCTATGTCCTTGATACCACCAATGTAACTATGTCATTGATATCATCAATGTAACTATGTCCTTGATACCATCAATATAACTATTTCCTTGATACCACCAATTTAACTATGTCCTCGATACCACCAATGTAACTATGTCCTTGATACCATCAATGTAACTATGTCCTTGATACCACCAATGTAACTACATCCTCGATACCACCAAAGTAACACTGTCCTTGATACCACCAATGTAACTATGTCCTTGATACCACCAATGTAACTATGTCCTTGATACCACAAATGTAACTATGTCCTTGATACCATCAATGTAACTATGTCCTTGATACCACCAATGTAACTATGTCATTGATACCACCAATGTTCTATGTCCTTGATACCACCAATATAACTATGTCATTGATACCACCAATGTAAACAACGTCCTTGATACCACCAATGTAACTATGTCCTTGATACATGCAATGTAACTATGTCATTGATAACACCAATTTAACTACATCCTCGATACCACCAATGTAGCTATGTCATTGATACTACTAATGTAACTATGTCATTGATACCACCATTGTAACTATGTCGTTGATACCACCAATGTAACTACATCCTTGATACCACCAATGTAACTATGTCATTGATACCACCAATGTAACTATGTCATTGATACCACCAATGTAACTATGTCATAGATACCACCAATGTAACTACATCCTCGATATCACCAATGTAACTATGTCATTGATACCACCAATGTAACTACATCCTCCATACCACCAATGTAACTATGTCATTGATACCAACAATGTAACTATGTCATTGATACCACCAATGTAACTAGGTCCTCGATACCACCAATGTAACTATATCCTTGATACCACCAATGTAACTATGTCCTCAATACCACGAATGTAACTATGTTATCGATACCACGAATGTAACTATGTCCTCGATACCACCAATGTAACTATGTCCTCGATACCACCAATGTAACTATGTCCTCGACACCACCAATGTAACTATGTCCTAGATACCACCAATGTAACTATGTCCTCGATACCACCAATGTAACTATGTCCTTGATACCACCAATGTAACTATGTCATTGATACCATCAATGTAACTAGGTCCTTGATACCATCAATGTAACTATGTCCTTGATACCACCAATGTAACTATGTCCTCGATACCACCAATGTAACTTTGTCCTTGATACTACCAATGTAACTATGTCCTCGATACCATCAATGTAACTATGTTCTTGATACCACCAATGTAACTACATCCTCGATACCACCAATGTAACACTGTCCTTGATACCACCAATATAACTATGTCATTGATACCACCAATGTAAACAACGTCCTTGATACCACCAATGTAACTATGTCCTCGATACCACCAATGTAACTATGTCCTTGATACTACCAATGTAACTATGTCCTCGATACCATCAATGTAACTATGTCCTTGATACCACCAATGTAACTACATCCTCGATACCACCAATGTAACACTGTCCTTGATACCAGTTATGTAACTATGTCCTTGATACCACCAATGTAACTATGTCCTTGATACCACCAATGTAACTATGTCCTTGATACCATCAATGTATCTATGTCCTTGATACCACCAATGTAACTATGTCATTGATACCAGCAATGTACTATGTCCTTGATACCACCAATGTAACTATGTCATTGATACCACCAATGTAACTACATCCTCGATACCACCAATGTAACTATGTCAATTATAGCACCAATGTAACTATGTTCTCGACACCACCAATGTAACTATGTCCTTGATACCACCAATGTAACTATGTCCTCGATACCACCAATGTAACTATGTCATTGATACCACCAATGTAACTATGTCATTGATACCACAATGTAACTACATCCTAGATACCACCAATGTAACTATGTCATTAATACCACCAATGTAACTATGTCATTGATACCAACAATGTAACTATGTCGTTGATACCACCAATGTAACTACATCCTAGATATCACCAATGTAACTATGTCATTGATACCACCAATGTAACTATTTCCTTGATACCACCAATGTAACTGTGTCCTTGATACCACCAATGTAACTATGTCCTTGATACTACCAATGTAACTATGTCCTTGATACCACCAATGTAACTATGTCCTCGATACCATCAATGTAACTATGTCCTTGATACCACCAATGTAACTACATCCTCAATACCACCAATGTAACACTGTCATTGATACCACCAATGTAACTATGTCCTTAATACCACCAATGTAACTATGTCCTTGATACCACCAATGTAACTATGTCCTTGATACCATCAATGTAACTATGTCCTTGATACTACCAATGTAACTATGTCATTGATACCACCAATGTACTATGTCCTTGATACCACCAATGTAACTATGTCATTGATACCACCAATGTAAACAACGTCCTTGATACCACCAATGTAACTATGTCCTTGATACATGCAATGTAACTATGTCATTGATAACACTAATTTAACTACATCCTCGATACCACCAATGTAGCTATTTCATTGATACTACCAATGTAACTATATCATTGATACCACCAATGTAACTATGTCATTGATACCACCAATGTAACTACATCCTAGATACCACCAATGTAACTATGTCATTGATACTACCAATGTAACTATGTCACAGATACCACCAATGTAACTATGTCGTTGATACCACCAATGTAACTACATCCTAGATACCACCAATGTAACTATGTCATTGATACCACCAATGTAACTATGTCATTGATACCACCAATGTAACTATGTCATAGATACCACCAATGTAACTACATCCTCGATATTACCAATGTAACTATGTCATTGATACCACCAATGTAACTTCATCCTCCATACCACCAAAGTAACTATGTCATTGATACCACCAATGTAACTAGGTACTCGATACCACCAATGTAACTATGTCCTTGATACCACCAATGTAACTATGTCCTCAATACCACCAATGGAACTATATCATCGATACCACGAATGTAACTATGTCCTCGATACCACCAATGTAACTATGTCCTCGATATCACAAATGTAACTATGTCCACGACACCACCAATGTAACTATGTCCTTGAGACCACCAATTTAACTATGTCCTCGATACCATCCATGTACCTATGTCCTTGATACCACCAATGTAACTATGTCATTGATATCATCAATGTAACTATGTCCTTGATACCATCAATATAACTATTTCCTTGATACCACCAATTTAACTATGTCCTCGATACCACCAATGTAACTATGTCCTTGATACCATCAATGTAACTATGTCCTTGATACCACCAATGTAACTACATCCTCGATACCACCAATGTAACACTGTCCTTGATACCACCAATGTAACTATGTCCTTGATACCACCAATGTAACTATGTCTGATACCACCAATGTAACTATGTCCTTGATACCACCAATGTAACTATGTCCTTGATACCACCAATGTAACTATGTCATGATACCACCAATGTACTATGTCCTTGATACCACCAATATAACTATGTCATTGATACCACCAATGTAAACAACGTCCTTGATACCACCAATGTAACTATGTCCTTGATACATGCAATGTAACTATGTCATTGATAACACCAATTTAACTACATCCTCGATACCACCAATGTAGCTATGTCATTGATACTACTAATGTAACTATGTCATTGATACCACCATTGTAACTATGTCGTTGATACCACCAATGTAACTACATCCTTGATACCACCAATGTAACTATGTCATTGATACCACCAATGTAACTATGTCATTGATACCACCAATGTAACTATGTCATAGATACCACCAATGTAACTACATCCTCGATATCACCAATGTAACTATGTCATTGATACCACCAATGTAACTACATCCTCCATACCACCAATGTAACTATGTCATTGATACCAACAATGTAACTATGTCATTGATACCACCAATGTAACTAGGTCCTAGATACCACCAATGTAACTATATCCTTGATACCACCAATGTAACTATGTCCTCAATACCACGAATGTAACTATGTTATCGATACCACGAATGTAACTATGTCCTCGATACCACCAATGTAACTATGTCCTCGATACCACCAATGTAACTATGTCCTCGACACCACCAATGTAACTATGTCCTAGATACCACCAATGTAACTATGTCCTCGATACCACCAATGTAACTATGTCCTTGATACCACCAATGTAACTATGTCATTGATACCATCAATGTAACTAGGTCCTTGATACCACCAATGTAACTATGTCCTTAATACCACCAATGTAACTATGTCCTCGATACCACCAATGTATCTATGTCCTTGATACCACCAATGTAACTATGTCCTCAATACCACCAATGGAACTATGTCTTCGATACGACGAATGTAACTATGTCCTCGATACCACCAATGTAACTATGTCCTCGATACCACCAATGTAACTATGTCCTCGACACCACCAATGTAACTATGTCCTTGACACCACCAATGTAACTATGTCCTTGATACCATCAATGTAACTATGTCATTGATACCATCAATGTAACTATGTCCTTGATACCATCAATGTAGCTATGTCCTTGATACCACCAATGTAACTATGTCCTCGATACCACCAATGTAACACTGTCCTTGATATCACCAATGTAACTATGTCCTTGATACCACCAATGTAACTACATCGTAGATACCAACAATGTAACTATGTCATTGATACCACCAATGTAACTATGTCATTGATACCACCAATGTAACTATGTCATTGATACCACTAATGTAACTATGTCATTGATACCACCAATGTAACTACATCCTCGATACCACCAATCTAGCTATGTCATTGATACCACCAATGTAACTATGCCATTGATACCACCAATGTAACTTTGTTATTGATACCACCAATGTAACTATGTCATTGATACCACCAATGTAACTATGTCATTGATACCACCAATGTAACTATGTCATTGATACCACCAATGTAACTATGTCATTGATACCACCAATGTAACTATGTCATTGATACCACCAATGTAACTACATCCTCGATACCACCAATGTAACTATGTCATTGATACCACCAATGTAACTACATCCTCCATACCACCAATGTAACAACATCCATGATACCACCAATGTAACTATGTCCTTGATACCACCAATGTAACTATGTCATTGATACCACCAATGTAACTATGTCGTTGATACCACCAATGTAACTACATCCTAGATACCACCAATGTAACTATGTCATTGATACCACCAATGTAACTATGTCATTGATACCACCAATGTAACTATGTCATTGATACCACCAATGTAACTATGTCATTGATACCACCAATGTAACTACATCCTCGATATCACCAATGTAACTATGTCATTGATACCACCAATGTAACTATGCCATTGATACCACCAATGTAACTTGTATTGATACCACCAATGTAACTATGTCATTGATACCACCAATGTAACTATGTCCTTGATACCACCAATGTAACTATGTCATTGATACCACCAATGTAACTATGTCATTGATACCACCAATGTAACTACATCCTGATACCACCAATGTAACTATGTCATTGATACCACCAATGTAACTATGTCATGATACCACCAATGTAACTATGTCATTGATACCACCAATGTAACTATGTCATTGATACCACCAATGTAACTACATCCTCGATACCACCAATGTAACTATGTCATTGATACCACCAATGTAACTATGTCATTGATACCACCAATGTAACTATGTCCTTGATACCACCAATGTAACTATGTCCTTGATACCACCAATGTAACTATGTCCTTGATACCACCAATGTAACTATGTCCTTGATACCACCAATGTAACTACATCCTCGATACCACCAATGTAACTATGTCCTTGATACCACCAATGTAACTATGTCCTTGATACCACCAATGTAACTATGTCCTTGATACCACCAATGTAACTATGTCATTGATACCACCAATGTAACTATGTCATTGATACCACCAATGTAACTATGTCCTTGATACCACCAATGTAACTATGTCATTGATACCACCAATGTAACTATGTCCTTGATACCACCAATGTAACTATGTCCTTGATACCACCAATGTAACTACATCCTTGATACCACCAATGTAACTATTTCCTTGATACCACCAATGTGACTATGTCTTGATACCACCAATGTAACTATGTCCTTGATACCACCAATGTAACTACATCCTTGATACCACCAATGTAACTATGTCATTGATACCACCAATGTAACTATGTCATTGATACCACCAATGTAACTATGTCCTTGATACCACCAATGTAACTATGTCCTTGATACCACCAATGTAACTATGTCATTGATACCACCAATGTAACTATGTCCTTGATACCACCAATGTAACTATGTCCTTGATACCACCAATGTAACTATGTCCTTGATACCACCAATGTAACTATGTCATTGATACCACCAATGTAACTATGTCATTGATACCACCAATGTAACTATGTCATTGATACCACCAATGTAACTACATCCTAGATACCACCAATGTAACTATGTCATTGATACCACCAATGTAACTATGTCATTGATACCACCAATGTAACTATGTCATTGATACCACCAATGTAACTATGTCATTGATACCACCAATGTAACTACATCCTTGATACCACCAATGTAACTATGTCATTGATACCACCAATGTAACTACGTCCTCGATACCACCAATGTAACAACATCCTTGATACCACCAATGTAACTATGTCCTTGATACCACCAATGTAACTATGTCATTGATACCACCAATGTAAATCATCCTCGATACCACCAATGTAACTATGTCATTGATACCACCAATGTAACTATGTCATTGATACCACCAATGTAACTATGTCATTGATACCACCAATGTAACTATGTCATTGATACCACCAATGTAACTATGTCATTGATACCACCAATGTAACTACATCCTCGATACCACCAATGTAACTATGTCATTGATACCACCAATGTAACTACATCCTCAACACCAATGTAACAATCATGATACCACCAATGTAACTATGTCCTTGATACCACCAATGTAACTATGTCATTGATACCACCAATGTAACTATGTCGTGATACCACCAATGTAACTACATGTAGATACCACCAATGTAACTATGTCATTGATACCACCAATGTAACTATGTCATTGATACCACCAATGTAACTATGTCCTTGATACCACCAATGTAACTATGTCATTGATACCACCAATGTAACTACATCCTCGATACCACCAATGTAACTATGTCATTGATACCACCAATGTAACTATGTCATTGATACCACCAATGTAACTATGTCATTGATACCACCAATGTAACTATGTCATTGATACCACCAATGTAACTATGTCCTTGATACCACCAATGTAACTATGTCATTGATACCACCAAAGTAACTATGTCATTGATACCACCAATGTAACTACATCCTCGATACCACCAATGTAACTATGTCCTCGATACCACCAATGTAACTATGTCATTGATACCACCAATGTAACTACATCCTCGATACCAACAATGTAACTATGTCATTGATACCACCAATGTAACTATGTCATTGATACCACCAATGTAACTATTTCCTTGATACCACCAATGTAACTATGTCATTGATACCACCAATGTAACTATGTCAATGATACCACCAATGTAACTATGTCATTGATACCACCAATGTAACTACATCCTTGATACCACCAATGTAACTATGTCCTTGATACCACCAATGTAACTATGTTATTGATACCACCAATGTAACTATATCCTTGATACCACCAATGTAACTATGTCATTGATACCACCAATGTAACTATGTCATTGATACCACCAATGTAACTACATCCTTGATACCACCAATGTAACTATGTCCTTGATACCACCAATGTAACTATGTCATTGATACCACCAATGTAACTACATCCTTGATACCACCAATGTAACTATGTCATTGATACCACCAATGTAACTATGTCATTGATACCACCAATGTAACTATGTCCTTGATACCACCAATGTAACTATGTCATTGATACCACCAATGTAACTATGTCCTTGATACCACCAATGTAACTATGTCATTGATACCACCAATGTAACTATGTCATTGATACCACCAATGTAACTATGTCGTTGATACCACCAATGTAACTACATCCTAGATACCACCAATGTAACTATGTCATTGATACCACCAATGTAACTATGTCATTGATACCACCAATGTAACTATGTCATTGATACCACCAATGTAACTATGTCATTGATACCACCAATGTAACTACATCCTCGATATCACCAATGTAACTATGTCATTGATACCACCAATGTAACTACGTCCTCCATACCACCAATGTAACAACATCCATGATACCACCAATGTAACTATGTCCTTGATACCACCAATGTAACTATGTCATTGATACCACCAATGTAACTATGTCGTTGATACCACCAATGTAACTACATCCTAGATACCACCATTGTAACTATGTCATTGATACCACCAATGTAACTATGTCATTGATACCACCAATGTAACTATGTCATTGATACCACCAATGTAACTATGTCATTGATACCACCAATGTAACTTTGTTATTGATACCACCAATGTAACTATGTCATTGATACCACCAATGTAACTATGTCCTTGATACCACCAATGTAGCTATGTCATTGATACCACCAAAGTAACTATGTCATTGATACCACCAATGTAACTACATCCTCGACACCACCAATGTAACTATGTCCTCGATACCACCAATGTAACTATGTCATTGATACCACCAATGTAACTACATCCTCGATACCAACAATGTAACTATGTCATTGATACCACCAATATAACTATGTCATTGATACCACCAATGTAACTACATCCTCGATATCACCAATGTAACTATGTCATTGATACCACCAATGTAACTATGTCATTGATACCACCAATGTAACTATGTCGTTGATACCACCAATGTAACTACATCCTTGATACCACCAATGTAACTATGTCATTGATACCACCAATGTAACTATGTCATTGATACCACCAATGTAACTATGTCATTGATACCACCAATGTAACTACATCGTAGATACCACCAATGTAACTATGTCATTGATACCACCAATGTAACTATGTCATTGATACCACCAATGTAACTATGTCATTGATACCACCAATGTAACTATGTCATTGATACCACCAATGTAACTACATCCTCGATATCACCAATGTAACTATGTCATTGATACCACCAATGTAAATATGCCATTGATACCACCAATGTAACTTTGTTATTGATACCACCAATGTAACTATGTCATTGATACCACCAAAGTAACTATGTCATTGATACCACCAATGTAACTACATCCTCGACACCACCAATGTAACTATGTCCTCGATACCACCAATGTAACTATGTCATTGATACCACCAATGTAACTACATCCTCGATACCAACAATGTAACTATGTCATTGATACCACCAATGTAACTATGTCATTGATACCACCAATGTAACTATTTCCTTGATACCACCAATGTAAATATGTTATTGATACCACCAATGTAACTATGTCAATGATACCACCAATGTAACTATGTCATTGATACCACCAATGTAACTACATCCTTGATACCACCAATGTAAATATTTCCGTGATACCACCAATGTGACTATGTTCTTGATACCACCAATGTAACTATGTCCTTGATACCACCAATGTAACAACATCCTTAATACCACCAATGTAACTATGTCCTTGATACCACCAATGTAACTATGTCATTGATACCACCAATGTAACTATGTCCTTGATACCACCAATGTAACTATATCCTTGATACCACCAATGTAACTATGTTATTGATACCACCAATGTAACTATGTCCTTGATACCACAAATGTAACTATGTCATTGATACCACCAATGTAACTATGTCATTGATACAACCAATGTAACTATGTCATTGATACCACCAATGTAACTATGTCATTGATACCACCAATGTAACTACATCCTAGATACCACCAATGTAACTATGTCATTGATACCACCAATGTAACTATGTCATTGATACCACCAATGTAACTATGTCGTTGATACCACCAATGTAACTACATCCTAGATACCACCAATGTAACTATGTCATTGATACCACCAATGTAACTATGTCATTGATACCACCAATGTAACTATGTCATTGATACCACCAATGTAACTATGTCATTGATACCACCAATGTAATTACATCCTCGATATCACCAATGTAACTATGCCATTGATACCAACAATGTAACTATTTCATTGATACCACCAATGTAACTATGTCATTGATACCACAAATGTAACTATGTCATTGATACCACCAATGTAACTACATCCTAGATACCACCAATGTAACTATGTCATTGATACCACCAATGTAACTATGTCATTGATACCACCAATGTAACTAGGTCCTCGATACCACCAATGTAACTATGTCCTTGATACCACCAATGTAACTATGTCCTCAATACCACCAATGGAACTATGTCTTCGATACCACGAATGTAACTATGTCCTCGATACCACCAATGTAACTATGTCCTCGATACCACCAATGTAACTATGTCCTCGACACCACCAATGTAACTATGTCCTCGATACCACCAATGCAACTATGTCATTGATACCACCAATGTAACTATGTCCTTGATACCATCAATGTAACTATGTCCTTGATACCATCAATGTAACTATGTCCTTGATACCATCAATGTAACTATGTCCTTGATACCACCAATGTAACTATGTCCTCGATACCACCAATGTAACTATGTCCTTGATACCACCAATGTAACTATGTCCTTGATACCACCAATGTAACTATGTCCTTGATACCACCAATGTAACTATGTCCTTGATACCACCAATGTAACTATGTCCTCGATACCACCAATGTAACTATGTCCTTGATACCACCAATGTAACTATGTCCTCGATACCATCAATGTAACTATGTCCATGATACCACCAATGTAACTACATCCTCGATACCACCAATGTAACACTGTCCTTGATACCACCAATGTAACTATGTCCTTGATACCACCAATGTAACTATGTCCTTGATACCACCAATGTAACTATGTCCTCGATACCACCAATGTAACTATGTCATCGATACCACGAATGTAACTATGTCCTCGATACCACAATGTAACTATGTCCTCGATACCACCAATGTAACTATGTCCTCGATACCACCAATGTAACTATGTCCTTGATACCACCAATGTAACTATGTCCTTGATACCACCAATGTAACTATGTCCTTGATACCACCAATGTAACTATGTCATTGATACCATCAATGTAACTATGTCCTTGATACCATCAATGTAACTATGTCCTTGATACCACCAATGTAACTATGTCCTCGATACCACCAATGTAACTATGTCCTTGATACCACCAATGTAACTATGTCCTCGATACCATCAATGTAACTATGTCCATGATACCACCAATGTAACTACATCCTCGATACCACCAATGTAACACTGTCCTTGATACCACCAATGTAACTATGTCCTTGATACCACCAATGTAACAATGTCCTTGATACCACCAATGTAACTATGTCCTTGATACCATCAATGTAACTATGTCCTTGATACCACCAATGTAACTATGTCATTGATACCACCAATGTACTATGTCCTTGATACCACCAATGTAACTATGTCATTGATACCACCAATGTAAACAACGTCCTTGATACCACCAATGTAAACAACGTCCTTGATACCACCAATGTAACTATGTCATTGATACCACCAATGTAACTATGTCCTTGATACCACCAATGTAACTACGTCCTTGATACCACCAATGTAACTATGTCCTTGATACCACCAATGTAACTATGTCATTGATACCACCAATGTAACTACATCCTCGATACCACCAATGTAACTATGTCATTGATACCACCAATGTAACTATGTCATTGATACCACCAATGTAACTATATCATTGATACCACCAATGTAACTATGTCCTTGATACCACCAATGTAACTATGTCATTGATACCACCAATGTAACTATGTCATTGATACCACCAATGTAACTATGTCCTTGATACCACCAATGTAACTATGTCCTCGATACCACCAATGTAACTATGTCATTGATACCACCAATGTAACTATGTCCTTGATACCACCAATGTAACCATGTCCTTGATACCACCAATGTAACATTGTCCTCGATACCACCAATGTAACTATGTCATTGATACCACCAATGTAAACAACGTCCTCGATACCACCAATGTAACATTGTCCTCGATACCACCAATGTAACTATGTCCTTGATACTACCAATGTAACTATGTCATTGATGCCACCAATGTAACTATGTCATTGATGCCACCAATGTAACTACATCCTCCATACCACCAATATAACTATGTCATTGATACCACCAATGTAACTATGTCCTTGATACCACCAATGTAACTACATCCTCCATACCACCAATGTAACTATGTCATTGATACCACCAATGTAACTATGTCCTTGATACCACCAATGTAACTATGTCATTGATACCACCAATGTAACTATGTCCTCGATACCACCAATGTAACTATGTCATTGATACCACCATGTAACTATGTCCTTGATACCACCAATGTAACTATGTCCTCGATACCACCAATGTAACTATGTCCTTGATACCACCAATGTAACTATGTCATTGATACCACCAATGTAACTATGTCCTTGATACCACCAATGTAACTATGTCATTGATACCACCAATGTAACAACGTCCTTGATACCACCAATGTAACTATGTCATTGATACCACCAATGTAACAACGTCCTTGATACCACCAATGTAACTATGTCCTTGATACATGCAATGTAACTATGTCATTGATAACACCAATTTAACTACATCCTCGATACCACCAATGTAACTATGTCATTGATACCACCAATGTAACTATGTCATTGATACCACCAATGTAACTACATCCTTGATACCACCAATGTAACTATGTCCTCGATACCACCAATGTAACTATGTCCTTGATACCACCAATGTAACTATATCCTCGATACCACCAATGTAACTATGTCCTTGATACCACCAATGTAACTATGTCCTTGATACCACCAATGTAACTATGTCATTGATACCACCAATGTAACTATGTCCTTGATACCACCAATGTAACTATGTCATTGATACCACCAATGTAACTATGTCCTTGATACCACCAATGTAACTATGTCATTGATACCACCAATGTAACAACGTCCTTGATACCACCAATGTAACTATGTCCTTGATACCACCAATGTAACAATGTCCTTGATACCACCAATGTAACTATGTCCTTGATACATGCAATGTAACTATGTCATTGATAACACCAATTTAACTACATCCTCGATACCACCAATGTAGCTATGTCATTGATACCACCAATGTAACTATGTCATTGATACCACCAATGTAACTACATCCTCGATACCACCAATGTAACTATGTCATTGATACCACCAATGTAACTATGTCCTTGATACCACCAATGTAACTATGTCCTTGATACCACCAATGTAACTATGTCCTCGATACCACCAATGTAACTATGTCATTGATACCACCAATGTAACTATGTCCTTGATACCACCAATGTAACTATGTCCTCGATACCACCAATGTAACTATGTCATTGATACCACCAATGTAACTATGTCCTTGATACCACCAATGTAACTATGTCCTTGATACCACCAATGTAACTATGTCATTGATACCACCAATGTAACTATGTCATTGATACCACCAATGTAACAACGTCCTCGATACCACCAATGTAACATTGTCCTCGATACCACCAATGTAACAATGTCCTTGATACCACCAATGTAACTATGTCATTGATACCACCAATGTAAACAATGTCCTTGATACCACCAATGTAAACAACGTCCTTGATACCACCAATGTAACTATGTCCTTGATACATGCAATGTAACTATGTCATTGATAACACCAATTTAACTACATCCTCGATACCACCAATGTAGCTATGTCATTGATACTACCAATGTAACTATGTCATTGATACCACCAATGTAACTACATCCTCGATACCACCAATGTAACTATGTCATTGATACCACCAATGTAACAATGTCCTTGATACCACCAATGTAACTATGTCCTCGATACCACCAATGAAACTATGTCCTTGATACTACCAATGTAACTATGTCCTTGATACCACCAATGTAACTATGTCCTTGATACCACCAATGTAACTATGTCATTGATACCACCAATGTAACTATGTCCTTGATACCACCAATGTAACTATGTCCTTGATACCACCAATGTAACTATGTCCTCGATACCACCAATGTAACTATGTCCTTGATACCACCAATGTAACTACATCCTCGATACCACCAATGTAACTATGTCCTTGATACCACCAATGTAACTATGTCCTTGATACCACCAATGTAACTATGTCCTTGATACCACCAATGTAACTATGTCCTTGATACCACAATGTAACTATGTCCTTGATACCACCAATGTAACTATGTCATTGATACCACCAATGTAACTATGTCCTTGATACCACCAATGTAACACGTCCTTGATACCACCAATGTAACAACGTCCTTGATACCACCAATGTAACAACGTCTTGATACAACCATGTAACACGTCCTTGATACCACCAATGTAACACGTCCTTATACCACCAATGTAACTATGTCCTTGATACAATGAACTATGCATTGATACACCAATGTAACTACATCCTGATACCACAATGTAACTATGTCCTTGATACCACCAATGTACTATGTCATTGATACCACCAATGTAACTACTCCTCGATACCACCAATGTAACTAGTCCTTGATACCACCAATGTAACTATGTCATCGATACCACCAATGACTATGTCATTGATACCACCAATGTAACTATGTCCTTGATACCACCAATGTAACTATGTCCTCGATACCACCAATGTAACTATGTCATCGATACCACCAATGTAACTATGTCCTCGATACCACCAATGTAACTATGTCCTTGATACCACCAATGTAACTATGTCCTCGATACCACCAATGTAACTATGTCATCGATACCACCAATGTAACTATGTCCTCGATACCACCAATGTAACTATGTCCTCGATACCACCAATGTAACTATGTCCTTGATACCACCAATGTAACTATGTCATTGATACCACCAATGTAACTATGTCATTGATACCACCAATGTAACTACATCCTCCATACCACCAATGTAACTATGTCATTGATACCACCAATGTAACTATGTCCTTGATACCACCAATGTAACTATGTCATTGATACCACCAATGTAACTATGTCCTCGATACCACCAATGTAACTATGTCCTTGATACCACCAATGTAACTATGTCCTCGATACCACCAATGTAACTATGTCCTTGATACCACCAATGTAACTACGTCCTTGATACCACCAATGTAACTATGTCCTTAATACCACCAATGTAACTATGTCCTTGATACCACCAATGTAACTATGTCCTTGATACCACCAATGTAACTATGTCCTTGATACCAACAATGTAACTATGTCATTGATACCACCAATGTAACTATGTCCTTGATACCACCAATGTAACTATGTCATTGATACCACCAATGTAAACAACGTCCTTGATACCACCAATGTAACTATGTCCTTGATACCACCAATGTAACTATGTCCTTGATACCACCAATGTAACTATGTCCTTGATACATGCAATGTAACTATGTCATTGATACCACCAATTAACTACATCTCCGATACCACCAAGTAACTATGTCATTGATACCAACAATGTAACTATGTCATTGATACCACCAATGTAACTACATCCTCGATACCACCAATGTAACTATTCCTAGATACCACCTGTAACTATGTCATTGATACCACCAATGTAACTACATCATCGATACACCATGTAACAATGTCATAGATACCACCAATGTAACTAATCCTCGATACCACCAATGTAACTATGTCATTGATAACAACCAATGTAACTACATCCTCCATACCACAATGTAACTATGTCAATTGTACCACCAATGTAACTAGTCATTGATACCACCAATGTACTATGTCATCGATACCACCATGTAAAAACAACGTCATCGATACACCAATGTAACACGTCTCGATACCACCAATGTAACAACGTCCTCGATACAACCATGTACTATGTCATTGATACACCAATGTACTATGTCATTGATACCACCAATGTAACTATGTCATTGATACCACCAATGTAACTATGTCATTGATAACACCAATGTAACTATGTCATAGATACCACCAAAGTAACTACATCCTCGATACCACCAATGTAACTATGTCATTGATACCACCAATGTAACTACATCCTCCATACCACCAAAGTAACTATGTCAATGATACCACCAATGTAACTACATACTCGATACCACCAATGTAACAATGTCCTTGATACCACCAATGTAACTATGTCCTCAATACCACCAATGTAACTATATCATCAATACCACCAATGTAACTATATCCTCGATACCACCAATGTAAC
>JABXNX010003741.1:0-23010 GCA_014843695.1 Archivesica marissinica | reverse complement strand
AAATAAGCGTATTGCCTAAAGCCACGGGCACAACAGAGTGTACGAAATGTTGTCGTGGCCAGATCTTGCAACATGTCCGAAATCTATGTCGAATGGTCACACGGCTACGACATGGCGATGGGAACACGACAGAAAAAATATATGTCGTGTGCGTGTGTGGTAAGATAGTTGTGCGACAGTCGTGAGACCATCGTGAGTTGACAGGGCGGTGTAGCGGCTGTTTGCATGCAAGATTGCCGCACAACAGTGGTGGATTACTCGTGGGACGCTCTCGCGTCAGTCTCACGTCGATACGAGGCCCGGTGTGTTGCCTGCCATTTGCTCTTGAGGTTTTGCATTTATTATTTTATTGTATTAAATTTTGAGTGTAAATGTAATCTAATTTGTATCCTTGCATGTGTATTCCACTAGACGTTCCGTCACATATAGAAATTGATTTGAACATCGTCTCTGAGAAAATGACGTGATACCTATACCCGGAAGAAACAGCACAAATAAGTGTATGATACTATTTAACGGATTGATCAACACATTGGATGCCGACATACACATTGCTCAGAGGATGCCGACATACACATTGCTCGGAGAGTGCCGACATACACATTGCTCGGAGGATGCCGACATACACATTGCTCGGAGGATGCCGACATACACATTGCTCAGAGGATGCTGACATACACATTGCTCGGAGAGTGCCGACATACACATTGCTCAGAGGATGCCGACATACACATTGCTCGGAGGATGCCGAGATACACATTGCTAGGAGGATGCCGACATACACATTGCTCGGAGGATGCCGACATACACATTGCTAGGAGGATGCCGACACACACATTGCTCGGAGGAAGCCGACATATACATTGCTGGATCAGAATTAACATTACCCACTACCAATATCCGATCGGAGATTATCGACATACTTTCAGATATTCTCCACGCTTAATAAATAAATACTTCGAACGAAACTGTAACCCCGAGCCTGTGTACTGTACTTTTACACATAGCTTGCCAGCACACAAACGAACAAGAAACCCCAATCTACAAAATAGCGTTGCTCATACAGCAAGATTTACCTTCTGTCCATGGTGACCGTGGCTGTTCCTTGAATGGTGACCTTGCGGGTGACCTTGCAGGTGATCTAGCTGGTGAATCTGCAGGTGACCTAGAATCAACTGGTGAAAACAAATATGCAGATAATCGTGCTCCATTCAATTCGTTGTAATACATATTTTGGGTAAATTAATCAAGACATGCATATTACTTCTACGTACAAAAGTCATATTCCAAACACAGAACGTCTGTTTGATTTATAAATTACATTCAATATGGGTAAAGTAAAATATTTCATTTTTTATCGTCTTTTTATTATCGTGTAACTATTATTCCGGTAGATTCTTGCAGTTCGTTTCTCAAAAGAAAAAGAATCTGATGATCGAAAATAGTCGGATGAAAAGAATCAACATCATTTCATATATAGATATTATAGACGATACAAATACGTCAGACTAAAGTTAATAAATTCTATATATCCGTTAGGAAATATCCTAATCTAGCTACACAATCCTTACAGGTTCTTATCAATATACGATCATGTTCTTACTAGATGATTGTCCTGAACGAAAGTTAGATAACATATATATAAATATAATACAAACATCACAGCAGGAAAGTGAAATATCGACAATAACGACCAACGACAGACTCGTGTTGTACAGCTGTGCCGTATAGCGACACATGTATGCGCTATTGTAGCATTGACAGCGATTGATGACCAACGACAGACTCGTGTTGTAGAGCTATGTCGTATAGCGACACATGTATGCGCTATTGTAGCATTGACAGCGATTGACGACCAACGACAGACTCGTGTTGTACAGCTATGCCGTATAGCGACACATGTATACGCTATTGTAGCATTGACAGCGATTGACGACCAACGACAGACTCGTGTTGTACAGCTATGCCGCATAGCGACACATGTATACGCTATTGTAGCATTGACAGCGATTGACGACCAACGACAGACTCGTGTTGTACAGCTATGCCGTATAGCGACACATGTATACGCTATTGTAGCATTGACAGCGATTGACGACCAACGACAGACTCGTGTTGTACAGCTATGCCGCATAGCGACACATGTATACGCTATTGTAGCATTGACAGCGATTGACGACCAACGACAGACTCGTGTTGTACAGCTATGCCGTATAGCGACACATGTATACGCTATTGTAGCATTGACAGCGATTGACGACCAACGACAGACTCGTGTTGTACCGCTATGTCGTATAGCGACACATGTATGCGCTATTGTAGCATTGACAGCGATTGACGACCAACGACAGACTCGTGTTGTACAGCTATGCCGTATAGCGACACATGTATGTGCTATTGTAGCATTGACCGCGATTGACGACCAACGACAGACTAGTGTTGTACCGCTATGCCGTATAGCGACACATGTATGCGCTATTGTAGCATTGACCGTGGTCGCGATTGACGACCAACGACAGACTCGTGTTGTACAGCTATGCCGTATAGCGACACATGTATGTGCTATTGTAGCATTGACCGCGATTGACGACCAACGACAGACTAGTGTTGTACCGCTATGCCGTATAACGACACATGTATGCGCTATTGGAGCATTGACCACCGTCGTTGACGACAAGCGACAGAATCATGGCGTACCTCTCTACCGTAAAACGACAGGATTCATGTAAAGTACTACGGTATCAGTGTCCATGGTTGTCGATCAATGACAGATTCGTGTGTAAAGTACTACGGTATCAGTGTCCATGGTTGTCGACCAACGACAGATTCATGTGTAAAGTACTACGGTATCAGTGTCCATGGTTGTCGACCAACGACAGATTCATGTGTAAAGTACTACGGTATCAGTGTCCATGGTTGTGGACCAACGACAGATTCATGTGTAAAGTACTACGGTATCAGTGTCCATGGTTGTCGACAAACGACAGATTCATGTGTAACGTACTACGGTATCAGTGTCCATTGTTGTCGACCAACGACAGATTCATGTGTAACGTACTACGGTATCAGTGTCCATTGTTGTCGACCAACGACAGATTCATGTGTAACGTACTACGGTATCAGTGTCCATGGCTGTCGACCAACGACAGATTCATGTGTAACGTACTACGGTATCAGTGTCCATGGCTGTCGACCAACGACAGATTCATGTGTAAAGTACTACGGTATCAGTGTCCATTGTTGTCGATCAACGACATATTCATGTGTAAAGTACTACGGTATCAGTGTCCATGGTTGACGACCAACGACAGATTCATGTGTAGCGTACTACGGTATCAGTGTCCATGGCTGTCGACCAACGACAGATTCATGTGTAAAGTACTACGGTTTCAGTGTCCATGGTTGTCGACCAACGACATATTCATGTGTAACGTACTACGGTATCCGTGTCCATGGCTGTCGACCAACGACAGATTCATGTGTAACGTACTACGGTATCAGTGTCCATGGTTGTCGACCAACGACAGATTCATGTGTAACGTACTACGGTATCAGTGTCCATGGTTGTCGACCAACGACAGATTCATGTGTAACGTACTACGGTATCAGTGGCCATGGTTGTCGATCAACGACATATTCATATGTAAAATACTACGGTATCAGTGGCCATGGTTGTCGATCAACGACATATTCATGTAAAGTACTACGGTATCAGTGTCCATGGTTGCCGACCAACGACATATACATGTGTAACGTACTACGGTAACAGTGTCCATGGTTGTCGATCAACGACAGATGCATGTGTAAAGTACTACGGTATCCGTGTCCATGGCTGTCGATCAACGACAGATGCATGTGTAAAGTACAACGGTATCAGTGTCCATGGTTGTCGACCAACGACAGAATCATGTGTAAAGTACTACGGTATCAGTGTCCATGGCTGTCGACCAACGACAGATTCATGTAAAGTACTACGGTATCAGTGTCCATGGTTGTCGACCAACAACAGATTCATGTAAAGTACTACGGTATCAGTGTCCATGGTTGTCGACCAACGACAGATTCATGTGTAAAGTACTACGGTATCAGTGTCCATGGCTTTCGACCAAAGACAGATTCATGTAAAGTACTACGGTATCAGTGTCCATGGTTGTCGATCAATGACAGATTCGTGTGTAAAGTACTACGGTATCAGTGTCCATGGTTGTCGATCAACGACATATTCATGTGTAACGTACTACGGTATCAGTGTCCATGGCTGTCGACCAACGACAGATTCATGTGTAAAGTACAACGGTATCAGTGTCCATTGTTGTCGACAAACGACAGATTCATGTGTAACGTACAACGGTATCAGTGTCCATGGTTGTAGACCAACGACAGATTCATGTGTAAAGTACTACGGTATCAGTGTCCATGGTTGTCGACCAACGACAGATTAATGTGTAAAGTACTACGGAATCAGTGTCCATTGTTGTCGACCAACGACATATTCATGTGTAACGTACTACGGTATCAGTGTCCATGGTTGTCGACCAACGACAGATTCATGTGTAAAGTACTACGGTATCAGTGTCCATGGTTGTCGATCAACGACAGATTCATGCGTAAAGTACAACGGTATCAGTGTCCATGGTTGTCGACCAACGACAGATTCATGTGTAACGTACTACGGTATCAGTGTCCATGGCTGTCGACCAACGACCTATTCATGTGTAACGTACTACGGTATCAGTGTCCATGGCTGTCGACCAAAGACAGATTCATGTGTAAAGTACTACGGTATCAGTGTCCATGGCTGTCGACCAACGACAGATTCATGTAAAGTACTACGGTATCAGTGTCCATGGTTGTCGACCGACGACAGATTCATGTGTAAAGTACTACGGTATCAGTGTCCATGGTTGTCGACCAACGACAGATTCATGTGTAAAGTACAACGGTATCAGTGTCCATGGTTGTCGACCAACGACAGATGCATGTGTAAAGTACTACGGTATCCGTGTCCATGGCTGTCGACCAAAGACAGATTCATGTGTAAAGTACTACGGTATCAGTGTCCATGGTTGTCGATCAATGACAGATTCGTGTGTAAAGTACTACAGTATCAGTGTCTATGGTTGTCGATCAACGACAGAATCATGTGTAAAGTACTACGGTATCAGTGTCCATGGTTGTAGACCAACGACAGTTTCATGTGTAAAGTACTACGGTATCAGTGTCCATGGTTGACGACCAACGACAGATTCATGTGTAGCGTACTACGGTAGCAGTGTCCATGGCTGTCGACCAACGACAGATTCATGTGTAAAGTACTACGGTTTCAGTGTCCATGGTTGTCGACCAACGACATATTCATGTGTAACGTACAACGGTATCAGTGTCCATGGCTGTCGACCAACGACAGATTCATGTGTAAAGTACAACGGTATCAGTGTCCATTGTTGTCGACAAACGACAGATTCATGTGTAACGTACTACGGTATCAGTGTCCATGGTTGTCGACCAACGACAGATTCATGTGTAACGTACTACGGTATCAGTGGCCATGGTTGTCGATCAACGACAGATTCATAGTAAAATACTACGGTATCAGCATCCATGGTTGTCGACCAACAACAGATTCATGTGTAACGTACTACGGTATCAGTGTCCATGGTTGTCGACCAACGACAGATTCATGTGTAAAGTACAACGGTATAAGTGTCCATGGTTGTCGACCAATGACAGATGCATGTGTAAAGTACTACGGTATCCGTGTCCATGGCTGTCGACCAACGACAGATTCATGTGTAAAGTACTACGGTATCAGTGTCCATGGTTGTCGATCAATGACAGATTCGTGTGTAAAGTACTACGGTATCAGTGTCCATGGTTGTCGATCAACGACAGATTCATGTGTAACGTACAACGGTATCAGCATCCATGGTTGTAGACCAACGACAGTTTCATGTGTAAAGTACTACGGTATCAGTGTCCATGGTTGTCGATCAACGACATATTCATGTGTAAAGTACTACGGTATCAGTGTCCATGGTTGTCGACCAACGACAGATTAATGTGTAAAGTACTACGGAATCAGTGTCCATTGTTGTCGACCAACGACATATTCATGTGTAACGTACTACGGTATCAGTGTCCATGGTTGTCGACCAACGACAGATTCATGTGTAAAGTACTACGGTATCAGTGTCCATGGTTGTCGATCAACGACAGATTCATGTGTAACGTACTACGGTATCAGTGTCCATGGCTGTCGACCAACGACAGATTCATGTGTAAAGTACTACGGTATCAGTGTCCATGGTTGTCGATCAACGACAGATTCATGCGTAAAGTACAACGGTATCAGTGTCCATGGTTGTCGACCAACGACAGATTCATGTGTAACGTACTACGATATCAGTGTCCATGGCTGTCGACCAACGACAGATTCATGTGTAACGTACTACGGTATCAGTGTCCATGGCTGTCGACCAACGACAGATTCATGTGTAAAGTACTACGGTATCAGTGTCCATGGCTGTCGACCAACGACAGATTCATGTAAAGTACTACGGTATCAGTGTCCATGGTTGTCGACCAACGACAGATTCATGTGTAAAGTACTACGGTATCAGTGTCCATGGTTGTCGACCAACGACAGATTCATGTGTAAAGTACAACGGTATCAGTGTCCATGGTTGTCGACCAACGACAGATGCATGTGTAAAGTACTACGGTATCCGTGTCCATGGCTGTCGACCAACGACAGATTCATGTGTAAAGTACTACGGTATCAGTGTCCATGGTTGTCGATCAATGACAGATTCGTGTGTAAAGTACTACGGTATCAGTGTCCATGGTTGTCGATCAACGACAGATTCATGTGTAACGTACTACGGTATCAGTGTCCATGGTTGTCGATCAACGACATATTCATGTGTAAAGTACTAAGGTATCAATGTCCATGGCTGTCGACCAACGACAGATTCATGTGTAAAGTACAACGGTATCAGTGTCCAAGGTTGCCGACCAACGACAGATTAATGTGTTTAAAATACGGTACCAGTGTCCATGGTTGTCGACCAACGACAGATTAATGTGTAAAGTACTAAGGTATCAGTGTCCATGGTTGTCGATCAACGACATATTCATGTGTATAGTACAACGGTGTCCGTGTCCATGGTTGACGACCAACGACAGATTCATGTGTAGCGTACTACGGAATCAGTGTCCATGGTTGTCGACCAACGATAGATTCATGTAAAGTACTACGGTATCAGTGTCCATGGTTGTCGATCAATGACAGATTCGTGTGTAAAGTACTACGGTATCAGTGTCCATGGTTGTCGACCAACGACAGATTCATGTGTAAAGTACTACGGTATCAGTGTCCATGGTTGTGGACCAACGACAGATTCATGTAAAGTACTACGGTATCAGTGTCCATGGTTGTCGATCAATGACAGATTCGTGTGTAAAGTACTACGGTATCAGTGTCCATGGTTGTCGACCAACGACAGATTCATGTGTAAAGTACTACGGTATCAGTGTCCATGGTTGTCGACCAACGACAGATTCATGTGTAAAGTACTACGGTATCAGTGTCCATGGTTGTGGACCAACGACAGATTCATGTGTAAAGTACTACGGTATCAGTGTCCATGGTTGTCGACAAACGACAGATTCATGTGTAACGTACTACGGTATCAGTGTCCATTGTTGTCGACCAACGACAGATTCATGTGTAACGTACTACGGTATCAGTGTCCATTGTTGTCGACCAACGACAGATTCATGTGTAACGTACTACGGTATCAGTGTCCATGGCTGTCGACCAACGACAGATTCATGTGTAACGTACTACGGTATCAGTGTCCATGGCTGTCGACCAACGACAGATTCATGTGTAAAGTACTACGGTATCAGTGTCCATTGTTGTCGATCAACGACATATTCATGTGTAAAGTACTACGGTATCAGTGTCCATGGTTGACGACCAACGACAGATTCATGTGTAGCGTACTACGGTATCAGTGTCCATGGCTGTCGACCAACGACAGATTCATGTGTAAAGTACTACGGTTTCAGTGTCCATGGTTGTCGACCAACGACATATTCATGTGTAACGTACTACGGTATCCGTGTCCATGGCTGTCGACCAACGACAGATTCATGTGTAACGTACTACGGTATCAGTGTCCATGGTTGTCGACCAACGACAGATTCATGTGTAACGTACTACGGTATCAGTGTCCATGGTTGTCGACCAACGACAGATTCATGTGTAACGTACTACGGTATCAGTGGCCATGGTTGTCGATCAACGACATATTCATATGTAAAATACTACGGTATCAGTGGCCATGGTTGTCGATCAACGACATATTCATGTAAAGACAGATATGTGTAAAGTACTACGGTATCAGTGTCCATGGTTGCCGACCAACGACATATACATGTGTAACGTACTACGGTAACAGTGTCCATGGTTGTCGATCAACGACAGATGCATGTGTAAAGTACTACGGTATCCGTGTCCATGTGCTGGTCGATCAAACGACAGATGCATGTGTAAACGTACAACGGTATCAGTGTCCATGGTTGTCGACCAACGACAGAATCATGTGTCCAACCAGACAGATACTACGGTATCAGTGTCCATGGCTGTCGACCAACGACAGATTCATGTAAAGTACTACGGTATCAGTGTCCATGGTTGTCGACCAACAACAGATTCATGTAAAGTACTACGGTATCAGTGTCCATGGTTGTCGACCAACGACAGATTCATGTGTAAAGTACTACGGTATCAGTGTCCATGGCTTTCGACCAAGACAGATTCATGTAAAGTACTACGGTATCAGTGTCCATGGTTGTCGATCAATGACAGATTCGTGTGTAAAGTACTACGGTATCAGTGTCCATGGTTGTCGATCAACGACATATTCATGTGTAACGTACTACGGTATCAGTGTCCATGGCTGTCGACCAACGACAGATTCATGTGTAAAGTACAACGGTATCAGTGTCCATTGTTGTCGACAAACGACAGATTCATGTGTAACGTACAACGGTATCAGTGTCCATGGTTGTAGACGACAGATTCATGTGTAAAGTACTACGGTATCAGTGTCCATGGTTGTCGATTAATCTACGTCAGTGTCCAACCAACGACAGTCGTACTACGGTATCAGTGTCCATGGTTGTCGACCAGATTCATGTGTAACTACGGTATCAGTGTCCATGGCGGACAGATTCATGACAACATCCCATGGCTTCATGTGTAACGTACCGGTATCACCATGGCTGTCGACCAGATATCATGTGTAACCTACGGTATCAGTGTCCATGGCTGTCGACCAACAGACATCTACGGTATCAGTGTCCATGGCTGTCGACCAACGACAGATTCATGTAAAGTACTACGGTATCAGTGTCCATGGTTGTCGACCAACGACAGATTCATGTGTAAAGTACTACGGTATCAGTGTCCATGGTTGTCGACCAACGACAGATTCATGTGTAAAGTACAACGGTATCAGTGTCCATGGTTGTCGACCAACGACAGATGCATGTGTAAAGTACTACGGTATCCGTGTCCATGGCTGTCGACCAACGACAGATTCATGTGTAAAGTACTACGGTATCAGTGTCCATGGTTGTCGATCAATGACAGATTCGTGTGTAAAGTACTACGTATCAGTGTCCATGGTTGTCGATCAACGACAGATCATGTGTAACGTACTACGGTATCAGTGTCCATGGTTGTCCAACGATCAATGACAGATTCGTGTGTAAAGTACTACGGTATCAGTGTCCATGGTTGTCGATCAACGACAGATTCATGTGTAACGTACTATCGGTATCAGTGTCCATGGTTGTCGATCAACGACATATTCATGTGTAAAGTACTAAGGTATACCAGTGATGTCCAACGACAGATTAATGTGTAAAGTACTAAGGTAAGTACAATGGTTCAGTGTCCAAGGTGTATACCAACGGTGTCCGTGTTAAAATACGGTACCAGTGCGTGGTTGTGCGTGCGTGATTGTGCGTGCGTGCGTGTATCGTGCGTGGTTGTGCGTGCGTGCGTGCGTGCGTGCGTGCGTGCGTGCGTGCGTGCGTGCGTGCGTGCGTGCGTGCGTGCGTGCGTGCGTGCGTGCGTGCGTGCGTGCGTGCGTGCGTGCGTGCGTGCGTGCGTGCGTGCGTGCGTGCGTGCGTGCGTGCGTGCGTGCGTGCGTGCGTGCGTGCGTGCGTGCGTGCGTGCGTGCGTGCGTGCGTGCGTGCGTGCGTGCGTGCGTGCGTGCGTGCGTGCGTGCGTGCGTGCGTGCGTGCGTGCGTGCGTGCGTGCGTGCGTGCGTGCGTGCGTGCGTGCGTGCGTGCGTGCGTGCGTGCGTGCGTGCGTGCGTGCGTGCGTGCGTGCGTGCGTGCGTGCGTGCGTGCGTGCGTGCGTGCGTGCGTGCGTGCGTGCGTGCGTGCGTGCGTGCGTGCGTGCGTGCGTGCGTGCGTGCGTGCGTGCGTGCGTGCGTGCGTGCGTGCGTGCGTGCGTGCGTGCGTGCGTGCGTGCGTGCGTGCGTGCGTGCGTGCGTGCGTGCGTGCGTGCGTGCGTGCGTGCGTGCGTGCGTGCGTGCGTGCGTGCGTGCGTGCGTGCGTGCGTGCGTGCGTGCGTGCGTGCGTGCGTGCGTGCGTGCGTGCGTGCGTGCGTGCGTGCGTGCGTGCGTGCGTGCGTGTTACGTTTATTTATCGTCGCTACCGGAACTTATGTGATTTTATAACTATGTTCGGGGTCGCCATTGATACGATGCATGTGCTATATTATATGATGTGTGTGTTTTACGTTTATTTATCGTCGCTACCGGTTGCCTATATGAGCGACGCCTCCTGAAGATATTAGTCATTTTAGATTTTTGGAGGATAGTGCAATGATACAGACAGAGACCCATTCCAGAGTCTCCTCTGGTTCTGTTACGTGCACGGTGTAAAGCACCGACATGTGACCTCGGTTTAACGTCCAATCTGAAAGACTGTTAATTATATTATGGTCAGACGGGGGATCGAACCTGCGATCCTTGGATTACCAGTCCAGCGTGTTCCCACTGGACTACAGATCCGTCTGTACTGTTGTTGCTGTTATTCGACCAGGAAATGAAGCAAATGACGTCATTTTCCCTATCTATGACACATCAATACATGATTTCGGCGCCAACATGCGGAATAAAATCGCTACTCGAAGCCAGTTCTTTATGTATGCTGTATTGTGGCCTGCCGTTGATAGACTACGCTGTGTTTGGTTACATACTGTGAGTAGCTACAAAGCAGCATGATGTCTTGGATCTGAAAACAGATAAACTTTTTCCCGACAGACTACTTCACAGAGCCAGCTTCAAAATGTAATTTTCAATATCAAATAATGTGTCTCTGGGTGATGGGTTTAACATTATTACGTGCTCTATTGTTTGGTTTAATGTGTCACAGTTGTGTGTGGAAGACAAAGCAGAAGTTCTATAATTATCTTGAGAAAACAAAACGATATTTGTCAATCATAATATCGCCAGCATTCTAGTTTTACAATATAATAATGTTACATGTACACCGGTATACTAGGATATAAGAAATGTACACCCAGTATAGCAGGATATATGGACTGTGTACATTCCAGTATACTAGGATATACAGAGTGTTCACTCCAGTATATTAGGGTATATGAACTGTGTAGATTCCAGTATACTAGGATATACGGACTGTGTACATTCCAGTATACTAGGATATACGGACTGTACACTCCAGTATACTATGATATACGGCATGTGTACACTCCAGTATACTAGGATATACGGACTGTACACTCCAGTATACTAGGATATACGGACTGTACACTCCAGTATACTAGGATATACGGACTGTACACTCCAGTATACTAGGATATACGGCATGTGTACACTCCAGTATACTAGGATATACGGCATGTGTACACTCCAGTATACTAGGATATACGGACTGTGTACACTCCAGTATACTAGGATATACGGACTGTACACTCCAGTATACTAGGATATACGGACGTCCGTACACTCCAGTATACTAGGATATACGGACTGTACACTCCAGTATACTAGGATATACGGACTGTGTACACTCCAGTATACTAGGATATACGGACTGTGCACACTCCAGTATACTAGGATATACGGACTGTACACTCCAGTATACAAGGATATACGGACTGTGTACACTCCAGTATACTAGGATATACGGCCTGTGTACACTCCAGTATACTAGGATATACGGCATGTGTACACTCCAGAATACTAGGATATACGGCCTGTGTACACTCCAGTATACTAGGATATACGGACTGTACACTCCAGTATAATAGGATATACGGACTGTACACTCTAGTATACTAGGATATACGGACTGTACACTCCAGTATACTAGGATATACGGACTGTACACTCCAGTATAATAGGATATACGGACTGTACACTCCAGTATACTAAGATATACGGACTGTACACTCCAGTATACTAGGATATACGGACTGTGTACACTCCAGTATACTAGGATATACGGCATGTGTACACTCCAGTATACTAGGATATACGGACTGTGTACACTCCAGTATACTAGGATATACGGACTGTGTACACTCCAGTATACTAGGATATACGGCCTGAGTACACTCTAGTATACTAGGATATACGGACTGTACATTCCAGTATACTAGGATATACGGACTGTGTACACTCCAGTATACTAGGATATACGGATTGTGTACACTCCAGTATACTAGGATATACGGACTGTACACTCCAGTATACTAGGATATACGGACTGTACATTCCAGTATACTAGGATATACGGACTGTACACTCCAGTATACTAGGATATACGGACTGTACACTCCAGTATACTAGGATATACGGCTGTACACTCCAGTATACTAGGATATACGGACTGTACACTCCAGTATACTAGGATATACGGACTGTGTACACTCCAGTATACTAGGATATACGGACTGTGTACACTCCAGTATACTAGGATATACGGACTGTACACTCCAGTATACTAGGATATACGGACTGTGTACACTCCAGTATACTAGGATATACGGACTGTGTACACTCCAGTATACTAGGATATACGGCCTGTGTACACTCCAGTATACTAGGATATACGGCCTGTGTACACTCCAGTATACTAGGATATACGGACTGTACACTCCAGTATACTAGGATATACGGACTGTGTACACTCCAGTATACTAGGATATACGGACTGTACACTCCAGTATACTAGGATATACGGACTGTACACTCCAGTATACTAGGATATACGGATGTGTACACTCCAGTATACTAGGATATACGGACTGTACACTCCAGTATACTAGGATATACGGACTGTACACTCCAGTATACTAGGATATACGGCATGTGTACACTCCAGTATACTAGGATATACGGACTGTGTACACTCCAGTATACTAGGATATACGGACTGTGTACACTCCAGTATACTAGGATATACGGACTGTGTACACTCCAGTATACTAGGATATACGGACTGTACACTCCAGTATACTAGGATATACGGACTGTGTACACTCCAGTATACTAGGATATACGGACTGTACACTCCAGTATACTAGGATATACGGACTGTACATCCAGTATACTAGGATATACGGACTGTACACTCCAGTATACTAGGATATACGGAGTGTACACTCCAGTATACTAGGATATACGGACTGTACACTCCAGTATACTAGGATATACGGAGTGTACACTCCAGTATACTAGGATATACGGAGTGTACACTCCAGTATACTAGGATATACGGCATGTGTACACTCCAGTATACTAGGATATACGGACTGTACACTCCAGTATACTAGGATATACGGCATGTGTACACTCCAGTATACTAGGATATACTGCATGTGTACACTCCAGAATACTAGGATATACGGCCTGTGTACACTCCAGTATACTAGGATATACGGCATGTGTACACTCCAGTATACTAGGATATACGGCATGTGTACACTCCAGAATACTAGGATATACGGCCTGTGTACACTCCAGTATACTAGGATATACGGACTGTGTACACTCCAGTATACTAGGATATACGGCATGTGTACACTCCAGTATACTAGGATATACGGCATGTGTACACTCCAGTATACTAGGATATACGGCATGTGTACACTCCAGTATACTAGGATATACGGACTGTACACTCCAGTATACTAGGATATACGGACTGTGTACACTCCAGTATACTAGGATATACGGCATGTGTACACTCCAGTATACTAGGATATACAGCATGTGTACACTCCAGTATACTAGGATATACGGCATGTGTACACTCCAGTATACTAGGATATACGGCCTGTACACTCCAGTATACTAGGATATACGGACTGTGTACACTCCAGTATACTAGGATATACGGCATGTGTACACTCCAGTATACTAGGATATACGGACTGTACACTCCAGTATACTATGATATACGGACTGTACACTCCAGTATACTAGGATATACGGCATGTGTACACTCCAGAATACTAGGATATACGGCCTGTGTACACTCCAGTATACTAGGATATACGGACTGTACACTCCAGTATACTAGGATATACGGACTAACACTCCAGTATACTAGGATATACGGACTGTACACTCCAGTATACTAGGATATACGGATGTGTACACTCCAGTATACTAGGATATACGGCATGTGTACACTCCAGTATACTAGGATATACGGCCTGTACACTCCAGTATACTAGGATATACGGACTGTGTACACTCCAGTATACTAGGATATACGGACTGTGTACACTCCAGTATACTAGGATATACGGACTGTGTACACTCCAGTATACTAGGATATACGGACTGTGTACACTCCAGTATACTAGGATATACGGACTGTGTACACTCCAGTATACTAGGATATACGGACTGTACACTCCAGTATACTAGGATATACGGACTGTGTACACTCCAGTATACTAGGATATACGGACTGTGTACACTCCAGTATACTAGGATATACGGACTGTGTACACTCCAGTATACTAGGATATACGGACTGTGTACACTCCAGTATACTAGGATATACGGACTGTACACTCCAGTACACAATGATATACGGACTGTGTACACTCCAGTATACTAGGATATACGGCCTGTGTACACTCCAGTATACTAGGATATATGGCATGTGTACACTCCAGTATACTAGGATATACGGCCTGTGTACACTCCAGTATACTAGGATATACGGACTGTGTACACTCCAGTATACTAGGATATACGGCCTGTACACTCCAGTATACTAGGATATACGGCATGTGTACACTCCAGTATACTAGGATATACGGCCTGTGTACACTCCAGTATACTAGGATATACGGACTGTACACTCCAGTATACTAGGATATACGGACTATACACTCCAGTATACTAGGATATAGGGACTGTACACTCCAGTATACTAGGATATACGGCATGTGTACACTCCAGTATACTAGGATATACGGCATGTGTACACTCCAGTATACTAGGATATACGGCCTGTACACTCCAGTATACTAGGATATACGGACTGTGTACACTCCAGTATACTAGGATATACGGACTGTGTACACTCCAGTATACTAGGATATACGGACTGTGTACACTCCAGTATACTAGGATATACGGACTGTGTACACTCCAGTATACTAGGATATACGGACTGTGTACACTCCAGTATACTAGGATATACGGACTGTACACTCCAGTATACTAGGATATACGGACTGTGTACACTCCAGTATACTAGGATATACGGACTGTGTACACTCCTGTATACTAGGATATACGGACTATGTACACTCCAGTATACTAGGATATACGGACTGTGTACACTCCAGTATACTAGGATATACGGACTGTACACTCCAGTACACAATGATATACGGACTGTGTACACTCCAGTATTCTAGGATATACGGCCTGTGTACACTCCAGTATACTAGGATATACGGCATGTGTACACTCCAGAATACTAGGATATACGGCCTGTGTACACTCCAGTATACTAGGATATACGGACTGTGTACACTCCAGTATACTAGGATATACGGCCTGTACACTCCTGTATACTAGGATATACGGCATGTATACACTCCAGTATACTAGGATATACGGACTGAACACTCCAGTATACTAGGATATACGGACTGTGTACACTCCAGTATACTAGGATATACGGCATGTGTACACTCCAGTATACTAGGATATACGGCATGTGTACACTCCAGATTACTAGGATATACGGCCTTTGTACACTCCAGTATACTAGGATATACGGACTGTACACTCCAGTATACTAGGATATACGGCATGTGTACACTCCAGAATACTAGGATATACGGCCTGTGTACACTCCAGTATACTATGATATACGGCCTGTGTACACTCCAGTATACAAGGATATACAGACTGTGTACACTCCAGTATACTAGGATATACGGACTATACACTCCAGTATACTAGGATATACGGACTGTACACTCCAGTATACTAGGATATACGGCATGTGTACACTCCAGTATACTAGGATATACGGCATGTGTACACTTCAGTATACTAGGATATACGGACTGTACACCCCAGTATACTAGGATATACGGACTGTACACTCCAGTATACTAGGATATACGGCCTGTGTACACTCCAGTATACTAGGATATACGGACTGTGTACACTCCAGTATACTAGGATATACGGCATGTGTACACTCCAGTATACTAGGATATACGGACTGTGTACACTCCAGTATACTAGGATATACGGACTGTGTACACTCCAGTATACTAGGATATACGGCCTGTGTACACTCCAGTATACTAGGATATACGGACTGTGTACACTCCAGTATACTAGGATATACGGACTGTGTACACTCCAGTATACTAGGATATACGGACTGTGTACACTCCAGTATACTAGGATATACGGACTGTGTACACTCCAGTATACTAGGATATACGGCATGTGTACACTCCAGTATACTAGGATATACGGACTGTACACTCCAGTATACTAGGATATACGGACTGTACACTCCAGTATACTAGGATATACGGATGTGTACACTCCAGTATACTAGGATATACGGACTGTACACTCCAGTATACTAGGATATACGGACTGTGTACACTCCAGTATACTAGGATATACGGACTGTGTACACTCCAGTATACTAGGATATACGGACTGTACACTCCAGTATACTAGGATATACGGACTGTGTACACTCCAGTATACTAGGATATACGGACTGTGTACACTCCAGTATACTAGGATATACGGCTGTGTACACTCCAGTATACTAGGATATACGGACTGTGTACACTCCAGTATACTAGGATATACGGACTGTACACTCCAGTATACTAGGATATACGGACTGTACACTCCAGTATACTAGGATATACGGACTGTACACTCCAGTATACTAGGATATACGGACTGTACACTCCAGTATACTAGGATATACGGACTGTACACTCCAGTATACTAGGATATACGGACTGTACACTCCAGTATACTAGGATATACGGACTGTGTACACTCCAGTATACTAGGATATACGGCATGTGTACACTCCAGTATACTAGGATATACGGACTGTGTACACTCCAGTATACTAGGATATACGGACTGTGTACACTCCAGTATACTAGGATATACGGCCTGTGTACACTCCAGTATACTAGGATATACGGACTGTACACTCCAGTATACTAGGATATACGGACTGTGTACACTCCAGTATACTAGGATATACGGATTGTGTACACTCCAGTATACTAGGATATACGGACTGTGTACTCCAGTATACTAGGATATACGGACTGTACATTCCAGTATACTAGGATATACGGACTGTACACTCCAGTATACTAGGATATACGGACTGTGTACACTCCAGTATACTAGGATATACGGACGTGTACACTCCAGTATACTAGGATATACGGACTGTACACTCCAGTATACTAGGATATACGGACTGTGTACACTCCAGTATACTAGGATATACGGACTGTGTACACTCCAGTATACTAGGATATACGGACTGTACACTCCAGTATACTAGGATATACGGACTGTGTACACTCCAGTATACTAGGATATACGGCCTGTGTACACTCCAGTATACTAGGATATACGGCATGTGTACACTCCAGTATACTAGGATATACGGCCTGTGTACACTCCAGTATACTAGGATATACGGACTGTACACTCCAGTATAATAGGATATACGGACTGTACACTCTAGTATACTAGGATATACGGACTGTACACTCCAGTATACTAGGATATACGGACTGTACACTCCAGTATACTAGGATATACGGACTGTACACTCCAGTATACTAGGATATACGGACTGTACACTCCAGTATACTAGGATATACGGACTGTGTACACTCCAGTATACTAGGATATACGGCATGTGTACACTCCAGTATACTAGGATATACGGACTGTGTACACTCCAGTATACTAGGATATACGGACTGTGTACACTCCAGTATACTAGGATATACGGCCTGTGTACACTCCAGTATACTAGGATATACGGACTGTACACTCCAGTATACTAGGATATACGGACTGTGTACACTCCAGTATACTAGGATATACGGATTGTGTACACTCCAGTATACTAGGATATACGGACTGTGTACTCCAGTATACTAGGATATACGGACTGTACACTCCAGTATACTAGGATATACGGACTGTACACTCCAGTATACTAGGATATACGGACTGTACACTCCAGTATACTAGGATATACGGACTGTGTACACTCCAGTATACTAGGATATACGGACTGTGTACACTCCAGTATACTAGGATATACGGATGTGTACACTCCAGTATACTAGGATATACGGACTGTACACTCCAGTATACTAGGATATACGGCATGTGTACACTCCAGTATACTAGGATATACGGCATGTGTACACTCCAGTATACTAGGATATACGGACTGTGTACACTCCAGTATACTAGGATATACGGCATGTGTACACTCCAGTATACTAGGATATACGGCATGTGTACACTCCAGTATACTAGGATATACGGACTGTGTACACTCCAGTATACTAGGATATACGGACTGTGTACACTCCAGTATACTAGGATATACGGCATGTGTACACTCCAGTATACTAGGATATACGGCATGTGTACACTCCAGTATACTAGGATATACGGCATGTGTACACTCCAGTATACTAGGATATACGGACTGTACACTCCAGTATACTAGGATATACGGACTGTGTACACTCCAGTATACTAGGATATACGGCCTGTGTACACTCCAGTATACTAGGATATACAGCATGTGTACACTCCAGTATACTAGGATATACGGCATGTGTACACTCCAGTATACTAGGATATACGGACTGTACACTCCAGTATACTAGGATATACGGACTGTGTACACTCCAGTATACTAGGATATACGGCATGTGTACACTCCAGTATACTAGGATATACGGACTGTGTACACTCCAGTATACTAGGATATACGGACTGTACACTCCAGTATACTAGGATATACGGACTGTACACTCCAGTATACTAGGATATACGGACTGTACACTCCAGTATACTAGGATATACGGACTGTACACTCCAGTATACTAGGATATACGGACTGTACACTCCAGTATACTAGGATATACGGACTGTACACTCCAGTATACTAGGATATACGGACTGTGTACACTCCAGTATACTAGGATATACGGCATGTGTACACTCCAGTATACTAGGATATACGGACTGTGTACACTCCAGTATACTAGGATATACGGACTGTGTACACTCCAGTATACTAGGATATACGGCCTGTGTACACTCCAGTATACTAGGATATACGGACTGTACACTCCAGTATACTAGGATATACGGACTGTGTACACTCCAGTATACTAGGATATACGGACTGTGTACACTCCAGTATACTAGGATATACGGACTGTGTACTCCAGTATACTAGGATATACGGACTGTACACTCCAGTATACTAGGATATACGGACTGTACACTCCAGTATACTAGGATATACGGACTGTACACTCCAGTATACTAGGATATACGGACTGTGTACACTCCAGTATACTAGGATATACGGACTGTGTACACTCCAGTATACTAGGATATACGGCATGTGTACACTCCAGTATACTAGGATATACGGACTGTACACTCCAGTATACTAGGATATACGGCATGTGTACACTCCAGTATACTAGGATATACTGCATGTGTACACTCCAGAATACTAGGATATACGGCCTGTGTACACTCCAGTATACTAGGATATACGGCATGTGTACACTCCAGTATACTAGGATATACGGCATGTGTACACTCCAGTATACTAGGATATACGGCCTGTGTACACTCCAGTATACTAGGATATACGGACTGTGTACACTCCAGTATACTAGGATATACGGCATGTGTACACTCCAGTATACTAGGATATACGGCATGTGTACACTCCAGTATACTAGGATATACGGCATGTGTACACTCCAGTATACTAGGATATACGGACTGTACACTCCAGTATACTAGGATATACGGACTGTGTACACTCCAGTATACTAGGATATACGGCATGTGTACACTCCAGTATACTAGGATATACAGCATGTGTACACTCCAGTATACTAGGATATACGGCATGTGTACACTCCAGTATACTAGGATATACGGCCTGTACACTCCAGTATACTAGGATATACGGACTGTGTACACTCCAGTATACTAGGATATACGGCATGTGTACACTCCAGTATACTAGGATATACGGACTGTACACTCCAGTATACTATGATATACGGACTGTACACTCCAGTATACTAGGATATACGGCATGTGTACACTCCAGAATACTAGGATATACGGCCTGTGTACACTCCAGTATACTAGGATATACGGACTGTACACTCCAGTATACTAGGATATACGGACTATACACTCCAGTATACTAGGATATAGGGACTGTACACTCCAGTATACTAGGATATACGGCATGTGTACACTCCAGTATACTAGGATATACGGCATGTGTACACTCCAGTATACTAGGATATACGGCCTGTACACTACAGTATACTAGGATATACGGACTGTGTACACTCCAGTATACTAGGATATACGGACTGTGTACATTCCAGTATATTAGGATATACGGACTGTGTACACTCCAGTATACTAGGATATACGGACTGTGTACAATCCAGTATACTAGGATATACGGACTGTGTACACTCCAGTATACTAGGATATACGGACTGTACACTCCAGTATACTAGGATATACGGACTGTGTACACTCCAGTATACTAGGATATACGGACTGTGTACACTCCAGTATACTAGGATATACGGACTGTGTACACTCCAGTATACTAGGATATACGGACTGTGTACACTCCAGTATACTAGGATATACGGACTGTACACTCCAGTATACTAGGATATACGGACTGTGTACACTCCAGTATACTAGGATATACGGCCTGTGTACACTCCAGTATACTAGGATATACGGAATGTGTACACTCCAGTATACTAGGATATACGGACTGTGTACACTCCAGTATACTAGGATATACGGACTGTGTACACTCCAGTATACTAGGATATACGGACTGTACACTCCAGTATACTAGGATATACGGATGTGTACACTCCAGTATACTAGGATATACGGACTGTACACTCCAGTATACTAGGATATACGGACTGTACACTCCAGTATACTAGGATATACGGAGTGTACACTCCAGTATACTAGGATATACGGAGTGTACACTCCAGTATACTAGGATATACGGCCTTGTACACTCCAGTATACTAGGATATACGGACTGTACACTCCAGTATACTAGGATATACGGCATGTGTACACTCCAGTATACTAGGATATACGGCCTGTATACACTCCAGTATACTAGGATATACGGCTGTGTACACTCCAGTATACTAGGATATACAGACTGTGTACACTCCAGTATACTAGGATATACGGACTGTACACTCCAGTATACTAGGATATACGGACTGTACACTCCAGTATACTAGGATATACGGCATGTGTACACTCCAGTATACTAGGATATACGGCATGTGTACACTCCAGTATACTAGGATATACGGACTGTACACTCCAGTATACTAGGATATACGGACTGTACACTCCAGTATACTAGGATATACGGCCTGTGTACACTCCAGTATACTAGGATATACGGACTGTGTACACTCCAGTATACTAGGATATACGGCATGTGTACACTCCAGTATACTAGGATATACGGACTGTGTACACTCCAGTATACTAGGATATACGGACTGTGTACACTCCAGTATACTAGGATATACGGCCTGTGTACACTCCAGTATACTAGGATATACGGACTGTACACTCCAGTATACTAGGATATACGGACTGTGTACACTCCAGTATACTAGGATATACGGATTGTGTACACTCCAGTATACTAGGATATACGGCATGTGTACACTCCAGTATACTAGGATATACGGCATGTGTACACTCCAGTATACTAGGATATACGGACTGTGTACACTCCAGTATACTAGGATATACGGACTGTACACTCCAGTATACTAGGATATACGGACGTGTACACTCCAGTATACTAGGATATACGGACTGTACACTCCAGTATACTAGGATATACGGACTGTGTACACTCCAGTATACTAGGATATACGGACTGTGTACACTCCAGTATACTAGGATATACGGACTGTACACTCCAGTATACTAGGATATACGGACTGTGTACACTCCAGTATACTAGGATATACGGCCTGTGTACACTCCAGTATACTAGGATATACGGCATTGTACACTCCAGAATACTAGGATATAC
>JABXNX010003740.1:0-23015 GCA_014843695.1 Archivesica marissinica | reverse complement strand
CCGTGTTTATGTATACACTGAATGTGTGTGTCCCGTTTTTATGTATACACTGAATGTGTGTGTCCGGTGTTTATGTATACACTGAATGTGTGTGTCCGGTGTTTATGTATACACTGAATGTGTGTGTCCGGTGTTTATGTATACACTGAATGTGTGTGTCCGGTGTTTATTTATACACTGAATGTGTGTGTCCGGTGTTTATGTATACACTGAATGTGTGTGTCCGGTGTTTATGTATACACTGAATGTGTGTGTCCGGTGTTTATGTATACACTGAATGTGTGTGTCCGGTGTTTATGTATACACTGAATGTGTGTGTCCCGTGTTTATGTATACACTGAATGTGTGTGTCCCGTGTTTATGTATACACTGAATGTGTGTGTCCCGTGTTTATGTATACACTGAATGTGTGTGTCCCGTGTTTATGTATACACTGAATGTGTGTGTCCCGTGTTTATGTATACACTGAATGTGTGTGTCCGGTGTTTATGTATACACTGAATGTGTGTGTCCGGTGTTTATGTATACACTGAATGTGTGTGTCCGGTGTTTATGTATACACTGAATGTGTGTGTCCGGTGTTTATGTATACACTGAATGTGTGTGTCCGGTGTTTATGTATACACTGAATGTGTGTGTCCGGTGTTTATGTATACACTGAATGTGTGTGTCCCGTGTTTATGTATACACTGAATGTGTGTGTCCGGTGTTTATGTATACACTGAATGTGTGTGTCCCGTGTTTATGTATACACTGAATGTGTGTGTCCGGTGTTTATGTATACACTGAATGTGTGTGTTCCGTGTTTATGTATACACTGAATGTGTGTGTCCCGTGTTTATGTATACACTGAATGTGTGTCCCGTGTTTATGTATACACTGAATGTGTGTGTCCCGTGTTTATGTATACACTGAATGTGTGTGTCCGGTGTTTATGTATACACTGAATGTGTGTGTCCCGTGTTTATTTATACACTGAATGTGTGTCCCGTGTTTATGTATACACTGAATGTGTGTGTCCCGTGTTTATGTATACACTGAATGTGTGTGTCCGGTGTTTATGTATACACTGAATGTGTGTGTCCGGTGTTTATGTATACACTGAATGTGTGTGTCCGGTGTTTATGTATACACTGAATGTGTGTGTCCCGTGTTTATGTATACACTGAATGTGTGTGTTCGGTGTTTATGTATACACTGAATGTGTGTGTCCCGTGTTTATGTATACACTGAATGTGTGTGTCCGGTGTTTATGTATACACTGAATGTGTGTGTCCCGTGTTTATGTATACACTGAATGTGTGTGTCCGGTGTTTATGTATACACTGAATGTGTGTGTCCCGTGTTTATGTATACACTGAATGTGTGTGTCCGGTGTTTATGTATACACTGAATGTGTGTGTCCGGTGTTTATGTATACACTGAATGTGTGTGTCCCGTGTTTATGTATACACTGAATGTGTGTGTCCCGTGTTTATGTATACACTGAATGTGTGTGTCCGGTGTTTATGTATACACTGAATGTGTGTGTCCGGTGTTTATGTATACACTGAATGTGTGTGTCCCGTGTTTATGTATACACTGAATGTGTGTGTCCGGTGTTTATGTATACACTGAATGTGTGTGTCCGGTGTTTATGTATACACTGAATGTGTGTGTCCGGTGTTTATGTATACACTGAATGTGTGTGTCCGGTGTTTATGTATACACTGAATGTGTGTGTCCGGTGTTTATGTATACACTGAATGTGTGTGTCCCGTGTTTATGTATACACTGAATGTGTGTGTCCCGTGTTTATGTATACACTGAATGTGTGTGTCCCGTGTTTATGTATACACTGAATGTGTGTGTCCCGTGTTTATGTATACACTGAATGTGTGTGTCCGGTGTTTATGTATACACTGAATGTGTGTGTCCCGTGTTTATGTATACACTGAATGTGTGTGTCCGGTGTTTATGTATACACTGAATGTGTGTGTCCGGTGTTTATGTATACACTGAATGTGTGTGTCCCGTGTTTATGTATACACTGAATGTGTGTGTCCGGTGTTTATGTATACACTGAATGTGTGTGTCCCGTGTTTATGTATACACTGAATGTGTGTGTCCCGTGTTTATGTATACACTGAATGTGTGTGTCCGGTGTTTATGTATACACTGAATGTGTGTGTCCGGTGTTTATGTATACACTGAATGTGTGTGTCCGGTGTTTATGTATACACTGAATGTGTGTGTCCCGTGTTTATGTATACACTGAATGTGTGTGTCCGGTGTTTATGTATACACTGAATGTGTGTGTCCCGTGTTTATGTATACACTGAATGTGTGTGTCCGGTGTTTATGTATACACTGAATGTGTGTGTCCCGTGTTTATGTATACACTGAATGTGTGTGTTCGGTGTTTATTATACACTGAATGTGTGTGTCCGGTGTTTTTTATACACTGAATGTGTGTGTCCGGTGTTTATGTATACACTGAATGTGTGTGTCCCGTGTTTATGTATACACTGAATGTGTGTGTCCGGTGTTTATGTATACACTGAATGTGTGTGTCCCGTGTTTATGTATACACTGAATGTGTGTCCCGTGTTTATGTATACACTGAATGTGTGTGTCCGGTGTTTATGTATACACTGAATGTGTGTGTCCGGTGTTTATGTATACACTGAATGTGTGTGTCCGGTGTTTATGTATACACTGAATGTGTGTGTCCGGTGTTTATGTATACACTGAATGTGTGTGTCCCGTGTTTATGTATACACTGAATGTGTGTGTCCCGTGTTTATGTATACACTGAATGTGTGTGTCCGGTGTTTATGTATACACTGAATGTGTGTGTCCGGTGTTTATGTATACACTGAATGTGTGTGTCCCGTGTTTATGTATACACTGAATGTGTGTGTCCGGTGTTTATGTATACACTGAATGTGTGTGTCCGGTGTTTATGTATACACTGAATGTGTGTGTCCCGTGTTTATGTATACACTGAATGTGTGTGTCCGGTGTTTATGTATACACTGAATGTGTGTGTCCCGTGTTTATGTATACACTGAATGTGTGTGTCCGGTGTTTATGTATACACTGAATGTGTGTGTCCCGTGTTTATGTATACACTGAATGTGTGTGTCCGGTGTTTATGTATACACTGAATGTGTGTGTCCCGTGTTTATGTATACACTGAATGTGTGTGTCCGGTGTTTATGTATACACTGAATGTGTGTGTCCGTGTTTATGTATACACTGAATGTGTGTGTCCGGTGTTTATGTATACACTGAATGTGTGTGTCCGGTGTTTATTTATACACTGAATGTGTGTGTCCCGTGTTTATGTATACACTGAATGTGTGTGTCCCGTGTTTATGTATACACTGAATGTGTGTGTCCGGTGTTTATGTATACACTGAATGTGTGTGTCCGTGTTTATGTATACACTGAATGTGTGTGTCCGGTGTTTATGTATACACTGAATGTGTGTGTCCGGTGTTTATGTATACACTGAATGTGTGTGTCCCGTGTTTATGTATACACTGAATGTGTGTGTCCGGTGTTTATGTATACACTGAATGTGTGTGTCCCGTGTTTATGTATACACTGAATGTGTGTGTCCGGTGTTTATGTATACACTGAATGTGTGTGTCCGGTGTTTATGTATACACTGAATGTGTGTGTCCCGTGTTTATGTATACACTGAATGTGTGTGTCCCGTGTTTATGTATACACTGAATGTGTGTGTCCGGTGTTTATGTATACACTGAATGTGTGTGTCCCGTGTTTATGTATACACTGAATGTGTGTGTCCGGTGTTTATGTATACACTGAATGTGTGTGTCCGGTGTTTATGTATACACTGAATGTGTGTGTCCCGTGTTTATGTATACACTGAATGTGTGTGTCCGGTGTTTATGTATACACTGAATGTGTGTGTCCCGTGTTTATGTATACACTGAATGTGTGTGTCCGGTGTTTATGTATACACTGAATGTGTGTGTCCCGTGTTTATTTATCACTGAATGTGTTCCCGTGTTTATGTATACACTGAATGTGTGTATCCCGTTTTATGTATACACTGAATGTGTGTGTCCGGTGTTTATGTATACACTGAATGTGTGTGTCCGGTGTTTATGTATACACTGAATGTGTGTGTCCGGTGTTTATGTATACACTGAATGTGTGTTTCCCGTGTTTATGTATACACTGAATGTGTGTGTCCGGTGTTTATGTATACACTGAATGTGTGTGTCCCGTGTTTATGTATACACTGAATGTGTGTGTCCGGTGTTTATGTATACACTGAATGTGTGTGTCCCGTGTTTATGTATACACTGAATGTGTGTGTCCGGTGTTTATGTATACACTGAATGTGTGTGTCCCGTGTTTATGTATACACTGAATGTGTGTGTCCGGTGTTTATGTATACACTGAATGTGTGTGTCCGGTGTTTATGTATACACTGAATGTGTGTGTCCCGTGTTTATGTATACACTGAATGTGTGTGTCCCGTGTTTATGTATACACTGAATGTGTGTGTCCGGTGTTTATGTATACACTGAATGTGTGTGTCCGGTGTTTATGTATACACTGAATGTGTGTGTCCCGTGTTTATTTATACACTGAATATGTGTGTCCGGTGTTTATGTATACACTGAATGTGTGTGTCCGGTGTTTATGTATACACTGAATGTGTGTGTCCGGTGTTTATTTATACACTGAATGTGTGTGTCCGGTGTTTATGTATACACTGAATGTGTGTGTCCGGTGTTTATGTATACACCGAATGTGTGTGTCCCGTGTTTATGTATACACTGAATGTGTGTGTCCCGTGTTTATGTATACACTGAATGTGTGTGTCCCGTGTTTATGTATACACTGAATGTGTGTGTCCCGTGTTTATGTATACACTGAATGTGTTTGTCCGGTGTTTATGTATACACTGAATGTGAGTGTCCCGTGGTTGTGTATACACTGAATGTGTGTGTCCGGTGTTTATGTATACACTGAATGTGTGTGTCTGGTGTTTATGTATACACTGAATGTGTGTGTCCCGTTTTTATGTATACACTGAATGTGTGTGTCCGGTGTTTATGTATACACTGAATGTGTGTGTCCCGTGTTTATGTATACAATGAATGTATGTGTCCCGTGTTTATGTATACACTTAATGTGTGTGTCCGGTGTTTATTTATACACTGAATGTGTGTATCCGGTGTTTATGTATACACTGAATGTGTGTGTCCGGTGTTTATGTATACACTGAATGTGTGTTTCCCGTGTTTATGTATACACTGAATGTGTGTGTCCGGTGTTTATGTATACACTGAATGTGTGTTTCCCGTGTTTATGTATACACTGAATGTGTGTGTTCGGTGTTTATGTATACACTGAATGTGTGTGTCCCGTGTTTATGTATACACTGAATGTGTGTGTTGTGTTCGGTATTTATTAATACACTGAATGTGTGTGTCCGGTGTTTTTTATACACTGAATGTGTGTGTCCGGTGTTTATGTATACACTGAATGTGTGTGTCCGGTGTTTATGTATACACTGAATGTGTGTGTCCGGTGTTTATGTATACACTGAATGTGTGTGTCCGGTGTTTATGTATACACTGAATGTGTGTGTCCGGTGTTTATTTATACACTGAATGTGTGTGTCCCGTGTTTATGTATACACTGAATGTGTGTGTCCCGTGTTTATGTATACACTGAATGTGTGTGTCCGGTGTTTATGTATACACTGAATGTGTGTGTCCGGTGTTTATGTATACACTGAATGTGTGTGTCCCGTGTTTATTTATACACTGAATGTGTGTGTCCGGTGTTTATGTATACACTGAATGTGTGTGTCCGGTGTTTATGTATACACTGAATGTGTGTGTCCCGTGTTTATGTATACACTGAATGTGTGTGTCCGGTGTTTATGTATACACTGAATGTGTGTTTCCCGTGTTTATGTATTCACTGAATGTGTGTGTTCGGTGTTTATGTATACACTGAATGTGTGTGTCCCGTGTTTATGTATACACTGAATGTGTGTGTCCGGTGTTTATGTATACACTGAATGTGTGTGTCCCGTGTTTATGTATACACTGAATGTGTGTGTCCGGTGTTTATGTATACACTGAATGTGTGTGTCCCGTGTTTATGTATACACTGAATGTGTGTGTCCGGTGTTTATGTATACACTGAATGTGTGTGTCCGGTGTTTATTTATACACTGAATGTGTGTGTCCCGTGTTTATGTATACACTGAATGTGTGTGTCCCGTTTTTATGTATACACTGAATGTGTGTGTCCGGTGTTTATGTATACACTGAATGTGTGTGTCCGGTGTTTATTTATACACTGAATGTGTGTGTCCCGTGTTTATTTATACACTGAATATGTGTGTCCGGTGTTTATTTATACACCGAATGTGTGTGTCAGGTGTTTATGTATACACTGAATGTGTGTGTCCGGTGTTTATTTATACACTGAATGTGTGTGTCCGGTGTTTATGTATACACTGAATGTGTGTGTCCGGTGTTTATGTATACACCGAATGTGTGTGTCCCGTGTTTATGTATACACTGAATGTGTGTGTCCCGTGTTTATGTATACACTGAATGTGTGTGTCCCGTGTTTATGTATACACTGAATGTGTGTGTCCGGTGTTTATGTATACACTGAATGTGTGTGTCCGGTGTTTATGTATACACTGAATGTGAGTGTCCCGTGGTTGTGTATACACTGAATGTGTGTGTCCGGTGTTTATGTATACACTGAATGTGTGTGTCTGGTGTTTATGTATACACTGAATGTGTGTGTCCCGTTTTTATGTATACACTGAATGTGTGTGTCCGGTGTTTATGTATACACTGAATGTGTGTGTCCCGTGTTTATGTATACAATGAATGTATGTGTCCTGTGTTTATGTATACACTTAATGTGTGTGTCCGGTGTTTATTTATACACTGAATGTGTGTATCCGGTGTTTATGTATACACTGAATGTGTGTATCCGGTGTTTATGTATACACTGAATGTGTGTATCCGGTGTTTATGTATACACTGAATGTGTGTGTCCGGTGTTTATTTATACACTGAATGTGTGTGTCCTGTGTTTATGTATACACTGAATGTGTGTGTCCCGTGTTTATGTATACACTGAATGTGTGTGTCCCGTGTTTATGTATACACTGAATGTGTGTGTCCCGTGTTTATGTATACACTGAATGTGTGTGTCCCGTGTTTATGTATACACTGAATGTGTGTGTCCGGTGTTTATGTATACACTGAATGTGTGTGTCCGGTGTTTATGTATACACTGAATGTGTGTGTCCGGTGTTTATTTATACACTGAATGTGTGTATCCGGTGTTTATGTATACACTGAATGTGTGTATCCGGTGTTTATGTATACACTGAATGTGTGTATCCGGTGTTTATGTATACACTGAATGTGTGTGTCCGGTGTTTATTTATACACTGAATGTGTGTGTCCTGTGTTTATGTATACACTGAATGTGTGTGTCCCGTGTTTATGTATACACTGAATGTGTGTGTCCCGTGTTTATGTATACACTGAATGTGTGTGTCCCGTGTTTATGTATACACTGAATGTGTGTGTCCCGTGTTTATGTATACACTGAATGTGTGTGTCCGGTGTTTATGTATACACTGAATGTGTGTGTCCGGTGTTTATGTATACACTGAATGTGTGTGTCCCGTGTTTATGTATACACTGAATGTGTGTGTCCCGTGTTTATGTATACACTGAATGTGTGTGTCCGGTGTTTATGTATACACTGAATGTGTGTGTCCGGTGTTTATGTATACACTGAATGTGTGTGTCCCGTGTTTATGTATACACTGAATGTGTGTGTCCGGTGTTTATGTATACACTGAATGTGTGTGTCCGGTGTTTATGTATACACTGAATGTGTGTGTCCGGTGTTTATGTATACACTGAATGTGTGTGTCCGGTGTTTATGTATACACTGAATGTGTGTGTCCGGTGTTTATGTATACACTGAATGTGTGTGTCCCGTGTTTATGTATACACTGAATGTGTGTGTCCCGTGTTTATGTATACACTGAATGTGTGTGTCCGGTGTTTATGTATACACTGAATGTGTGTGTCCCGTGTTTATGTATACACTGAATGTGTGTGTCCGGTGTTTATGTATACACTGAATGTGTGTGTCCCGTGTTTATGTATACACTGAATGTGTGTGTCCGGTGTTTATGTATACACTGAATGTGTGTGTCCGGTGTTTATGTATACACTGAATGTGTGTGTCCGGTGTTTATGTATACACTGAATGTGTGTGTCCGGTGTTTATGTATACACTGAATGTGTGTGTCCGGTGTTTATTTATACACTGAATGTGTGTGTCCCGTGTTTATGTATACACTGAATGTGTGTGTCCCGTGTTTATGTATACACTGAATGTGTGTGTCCGGTGTTTATGTATACACTGAATGTGTGTGTCCGGTGTTTATGTATACACTGAATGTGTGTGTCCCGTGTTTATGTATACACTGAATGTGTGTGTCCCGTGTTTATGTATACACTGAATGTGTGTGTCCGGTGTTTATGTATACACTGAAGGTGTGTGTCCGGTGTTTATGTATACACTGAATGTGTGTGTCCCGTGTTTATGTATACACTGAATGTGTGTGTCCCGTGTTTATGTATACACTGAATGTGTGTGTCCGGTGTTTATGTATAAACTGAATGTGTGTGTCCCGTGTTTATGTATACACTGAATGTGTGTGTCCGGTGTTTATGTATACACTGAATGTGTGTGTCCCGTGTTTATGTATACACTGAATGTGTGTGTCCCGTGTTTATGTATACACTGAATGTGTGTCCCGTGTTTATGTATACACTGAATGTGTGTGTCCGGTGTTTATGTATACACTGAATGTGTGTGTCCGGTGTTTATGTATACACTGAATGTGTGTGTCCGGTGTTTATGTATACACTGAATGTGTGTGTCCGGTGTTTATGTATACACTGAATGTGTGTGTCCGGTGTTTATGTATACACTGAATGTGTGTGTTCCGTGTTTATGTATACACTGAATGTGTGTGTCCGGTGTTTATGTATACACTGAATGTGTGTGTTCCGTGTTTATGTATACACTGAATGTGTGTGTATGGTGTTTATGTATACACTGAATGTGTGTGTTCCGTGTTTATGTATACACTGAATGTGTGTGTCCCGTGTTTATGTATACACTGAATGTGTGTATGGTGTTTATGTATACACTGAATGTGTGTGTCCCGTGTTTATTTATGCACTGAATGTGTGTCCCGTGTTTATGTATACACTGAATTTGTGTATCCCGTCTTTATGTATACACTGAATGTGTGTGTCCGGTGTTTATGTATACATTGAATGTGTGTGTCCAGTGTTTATGTATACATTGAATGTGTGTGTTCGGTGTTTATGTATACACTGAATGTGTGTTTCCCGTGTTTATGTATTCACTGAATGTGTGTGTTCGGTGTTTATGTATACACTGAATGTGTGTTTCCCGTGTTTTTGTATTCATTGAATGTGTATGTTCGGTGTTTATGTATACATTGAATGTGTGTTTCCCGTGTTTATGTATTCACTGAATGTGTGTGTGTTCGGTGTTTATGTATACACTGAATGTGTGTGTCCCGTGTTTATGTATACACTGAATGTGTGTGTGTGTGTGTTCGGTGTTTATTAATACACTGAATGTGTGTGTCCGGTGTTTATGTATACACTGAATGTGTGTGTCCTGTGTTTATGTATACTCTGAATGTGTGTGTCCGGTGTTTATGTATACACTGAATGTGTGCGTCCCGTGTTTATGTATACACTGAATGTGTGTTTCCGGTGTTTATGTATACTCTGAATGTGTGTGTCCGGTGTTTATGTATACTCTGAATGTGTGTGTCCGGTGTTTATGTATACTCTGAATGTGTGTGTCCGGTGTTTATGTATACTCTGAATGTGTGTGTCCGGTGTTTATGTATACTCTGAATGTGTGTGTCCTGTGTTTATGTATACACTGAATGTGTGTGTCCCGTGTTTATGTATACTCTGAATGTGTGTGTCCGGTGTTTATGTATACACTGAATGTGTGTGTCCGGTGTTTATGTATACTCTGAATGTGTGTGTCCGGTGTTTATGTATACTCTGAATGTGTGTGTCCTGTGTTTATGTATATTCTGAATGTGTGTGTCCGGTGTTTATGTATACTCTGAATGTGTGTGTCCGGTGTTTATGTATACTCTGAATGTGTGTGTCCGATGTTTATGTATATTCTGAATGTGTGTGTCCGGTGTTTATGTATACACTGAATGTGTGTGTCCTGTGTGTATGTATATTCTGAATGTGTGTGTCCTGTGTTTATGTGTATTCTGAATGTGTGTGTCCTTTTATGGCGAGTCGAAAGAAAGAAGAACTTCTAGTTTTCCAAGTAAGAATAAGTTTATCTCTTTTTCAAGTACATCAAAATTGTTGTTAAAACGATTGCATATCTTTCCTGACATTATTAATAATGGTTAGGTAGGGCTATAATTACATGATACGAACATATTCATTACATGATACGAACATATTCATTACATGATACGAACATATTCATTAAATGATACGAACATATTCATTAAATGATACGAACATATTATGTAATGGGTCATATTTACATTATAGGAACCGTTCAGTCATCTTGAACAGTGAACTTAATCTACGGGGAATCTATTATCAATTAACTTACAGGGGAATCTATTATCAATTAACTTACAGGGGAATCTATTATCAATTAACGTACAGGGGAATCTATTATCAATTAACTTACTTGGGAATTAACTTACAGGGGAATCTATTATCAATTAACTTACATGGGAATCTATTATCAATTAACTTACATGGGACTCTATTATCAATTAACTTACAGGGGTATCTGATATCAATTAACGTACAGGGAATCTATTAAAATTGTTCTAACATTCATAGTTCTTTATTGTGTTGTGTAAATAAAGTAATATGTTCCAGCTTGTATTCAAGACACCTCTCGCATTCAAACATAACTCATTGGAATATTTACATCACTTCAGCACATAGTAAATCATACTTGTTAAAATATACTTACAAATATAGCGCATTTATTATCAGATTCTAGTAGAAATCCTTAGCTAACATCCCATAAAATGTTTAAAACTTCTCTAGTATGTTCGAACCAGCTGTTTGTTGTGAATATTGCTTAATATTAAAACAACTAGAACTAGAGTATCCTGGAATTACCATTATCCATATTAAGTTCCTTCATATGAATACATAGCTCCCTATACAGCTCCCTACATAGCTCCTTAATATTGTTTTCAAATGGAAACCGTTTGTTTATTCCCCGACTCCAATGTTCCTTACTTGTGAATTGCTGCTTGACGCCTTGTACAACTGAAAGCTATACGTCTAATGCACGACTCAATTATCAAATATTGTCTTAGTACAGACTCACAAAAGCTTAATTAAGAGAATAGTTAAATGGTCGTTTTCGTGATAAAACATATTTAACGTCCATCACTGTGATTTAACAGCCGCGATGAGATTGTGTTTCCAGTAGAAGGGATACTGGCATACAGCATTTCAGAACATCAGTAACCGCCTTTGTATTTTTTTTATCTAAGCCAATAATAGCAGTTTATAATCGTTTAGATTACTTCGAGCGTCGATACAAATGTGTACCGGCATACCACACATATTTGATTAGTTTATTATTTCCTTTAGCTCGAGTGCGAAACAAGTTCATAAAAATATTAGTCTAATCGCTCTCGAGACCACATTCCTTCACGAATCTATCACCATGACGTAAAATAGAAGAAGCAACTCTGTTAGGAGACTCGCACATTGAACAACAGATGCTCCTCGTAATTTCGTGCAGCTGTTATACTAAATAAGGCAGTTCTTTACCCATTAACATACAAGTATAAACAACATGTAGGTATAAACTAATTGTTTATACATATATTGCAATCACGTGACCATGTACCACGCGACGCCATCATCTTGTCGGTCAAACGTGTACACATTTTATCAATAAAGCAGAAAACCAGATAAATCGTAAATGTGTGTATTGCCGTTGTAATTTAGGTACCGGTAAATGTGTGTATTGCTGCTGTAATATATGTACAGGTAAATGTGTGTATTGCTGTTGTAATATATGTACCGGTAAATGTGTGTATTGCTGTTGTAATGTATGTATCGGTAAATGTGTGTATTGCTGTTGTAATCTATGTACCGGTAAATGTGTGTATTGCTGTTGTAATCTATGTACCGGTAAATGTGTGTATTGCTGTTGTAATGTATGTACCGGTAAATGTGTGTATTGCTGTTGTAATATATGTATCGGTAAATGTGTGTATTGCTGTTGTAATGTATGTACCGGTAAATGTGTGTATTGCTGTTGTACTTTATGTATCGGTAAATGTGTGTATTGCTGTTGTAATCTATGTACCGGTAAATGTGTGTATTGCTGTTGTAATCTATGTACCGGTAAATGTGTGTATTGCTGTTGTAATTGATGTACCGGTAAATGTGTGTATTGTTGTTGTAATGTATGAATCGGTAAATGTGTGTATTGCTGTTGTAATATATGTATCGGTAAATGTGTGTATTGCTGTTATAATATATGTATCGGTAAATGTGTGTATTGCTGTTGTAATCTATGTACCGGTAAATGTGTGTATTGCTGTTGTAATGTATAAATCGGTAAATGTGTGTATTGCTGTTGTAATGTATGAATCGGTAAATATGTGTATTGCTGTTGTAATGTATGTACTGGTAAATGTGTGTATTGCTGTTGTAATGTATGTACCGGTAAATGTGTGTATTGCTGTTGTAATGTATGTATCGGTAAATGTGTGTATTGCTGTTGTAATATATGTATCGGTAAATGTGTGTATTGCTGTTGTAATGTATGAATCGGTAAATGTGTGTATTGCTGTTGTAATCTATGTATCGGTAAATGTGTGTATTGTTGTTGCAATATATGTATCGGTAAATGTGTGTATTGCTGTTGTAATGTATGTATCGGTAAATGTGTGTATTGCTGTTGTAATTTATGTACCGGTAAATGTGTGTATTGCTGTTGTAGTGTATGTACCGGTAAATGTGTGTATTGCTGTTGTAATGTATGTACCGGTAAATGTGTGTATTGCTGTTGTAGTGTATGTACCGGTAAATGTGTGTATTGCTGTTGTAATGTATGTACAGGTAAATGTGTGTATTGCTGTTTTAATTTATGTACAGGTAAATGTGTGTATTGCTGTTTTAATGTATTAATCAGTAAATGTGTGTATTGCTGTTGTAATGTATGTACCGGTAAATGTGTGTATTGCTGTTTTAATGTATGAATCGGTAAATGTGTGTATTGCTGTTGTAATGTATGAATCGGTAAATGTGTGTATTGCTGTTGTAATGTATGTACCGGTAAATGTGTGTATTGCTGTTGTAATCTATGTATCGGTAAATGTGTGTATTGCTGTTGTAATTTATGTACCGGTAAATGTGTGTATTGCTGGTGTAATGTATGTACCGGTAAATGTGCGTATTGCTATTGTAATTTATGTACCGGTAAATGTGTGTATTGCTGTTGTAATCTATGTATCGGTAAATGTGTGTATTGCTGTTGTAATCTATGTACCGGTAAATGTGTGAATTGCTGTTGTAATCTATGTACCGGTAAATGTGTGTATTGCTGTTGTAATTTATGTACCGGTAAATGTGTGTATTGCTGTTGTAATGTATGAATCGGTAAATGTGTGTATTGCTGTTGTAATATATGTTTCGGTAAATGTGTGTATTGCTGTTGTAATTTATGTACCGGTAAATGTGTGTATTGCTGTTGTAATTTATGTACCGGTAAATGTGTGTATTGCTGCTGTAATGTATGTATCGGTTAATGTGTGTATTGCTGTTGTAATGTATGTACAGGTAAATGTGTGTATTGCTGTTGTAATGTATGTACAGGTAAATGTGTGTATTGCTGTTGTAATTTATGTACCGGTAAATGTGTGTATTACTGTTGTAATTTATGTAACGGTAAATGTGTGTATTGCTGTTGTAATATATGTACAGGTAAATGTGTGTATTGCTGTTGTAATCTATGTACCGGTAAATGTGTGTATTGCTGTTGTAATTTATGTACAGGTAAATGTGTGTATTGCTGTTGTAATTTATGTACCGGTAAATGTGTGTATTGCTGGTGTAATGTATGTACCGGTAAATGTGCGTATTGCTGTTGTAATGTATGTACCGGTAAATGTGTGTATTGCTGTTGTAATCTATGTATCGGTAAATGTGTGTATTGCTGTTGTAATCTATGTACCGGTAAATGTGTGAATTGCTGTTGTAATCTATGTACCGGTAAATGTGTGTATTGCTGTTGTAATTTATGTACCGGTAAATGTGTGTATTGCTGTTGTAATGTATGAATCGGTAAATGTGTGTATTGCTGTTGTAATATATGTTTCGGTAAATGTGTGAATTGCTGTTGTAATTTATGTACCGGTAAATGTGTGTATTGCTGTTGTAATTTATGTACAGGTAAATGTGTGTATTGCTGGTGTAATATATTTATCGGTAAATGTGTGTATTGCTGTTGTAATATATGTTTCGGTAAATGTGTGTATTGCTGTTGTAATTTATGTACCGGTAAATGTGTGTATTGCTGTTGTAATTTATGTACCGGTAAATGTGTGTATTGCTGCTGTAATGTATGTATCGGTTAATGTGTGTATTGCTGTTGTAATGTATGTACAGGTAAATGTGTGTATTGCTGTTGTAATGTATGTACAGGTAAATGTGTGTATTGCTGTTGTAATTTATGTACCGGTAAATGTGTGTATTGCTGTTGTAATTTATGTACCGGTAAATGTGTGTATTGCTGTTGTAATATATGTACAGGTAAATGTGTGTATTGCTGTTGTAATCTATGTACCGGTAAATGTGTGTATTGCTGTTGTAATTTATGTACAGGTAAATGTGTGTATTGCTGTTGTAATTTATGTACCGGTAAATGTGTGTATTGCTGTTGTAATATATGTATCGGTAAATTTGTGTATTGCTGTTGTAATTTATGTACCGGTAAATGTGTGTATTGCTGTTGTAATGTATGTATCGGTTAATGTGTGTATTGCTGTTGTAATGTATGTACAGCTAAATGTGTGTATTTCTGTTGTAATGTATGTACAGGTAAATGTGTGTATTGCTGTTGTAATCTATGTACCGGTAAATGTGTGTATTGCTGTTCTAATTTATGTACAGGTAAATGTGTGTATTGCTGTTGTAATTTATGTACCGGTAAATGTGTGTATTGCTGCTGTAATATATGTATCGGTTAATGTGTGTATTGCTGTTGTAATGTATGTACAGGTAAATGTGTGTAATTGCTGTTGTAGTGTATGAATATATAAATGTGTGTATTGCTGTTGTAATGTATGAATCGGTAAATGTGTGTATTGCTGTTGTAATGTATGTATCGGTAAATGTGTGTATTGCTGTTGTATGTATGAATCGGTAAATGTGTGTATTGCTGTTATAATTTATGTACCGGTAAATGTGTGTATTGCTGTTGTAATGTATGTATCGGTAAATGTGTGTATTGCTGTTGTATGTATGAATCGGTAAATGTGTGTATTGCTGTTATAATTTATGTACCGGTAAATGTGTGTATTGTTGTTATAATGTATGTATCGGTAAATGTGTGTATTGCTGTTGTAATGTATGTATCGGTAAATGTGTGTATTGCTGTTGTAATATATGTACCGGTAAATGTGTGTATTGCTGTTGTAATCTATGTATCGATAAATGTGTGTATTGTTGTTGTAACATATGTATCGGTAAATGTGTGTATTGCTGTTGTAATCTATGTATAGGTAAATGTGTGTATTGCTGTTGTAATTTGTATACCGGTAAATGTGTGTATTGCTGTTGTATTGTATGTATCGGTAAATGTGTGTATTGCTGTTATAATTTATGTACCGGTAAATGTGTGTATTGCTGTTGTAATGTATGTATCGGTAAATGTGTGTATTGTTGTTGTAATCTATGTACCGGTAAATGTGTGTATTGCTGTTGTAATGTATGTATCGGTAAATGTGTGTATTGCTGCTGTATTGTATGTATCGGTAAATGTGTGTATTGCTGTTGTAATATATATATCGGTAAATGTGTGTATTGCTGTTGTAATGTATGAATCGGTAAATGTGTGTATTGCTGTTGTAATCTATGTATCGGTAAATGTGTGTATTGTTGTTGCAATATATGACTGCTGTTGTAATGTATGTACAGGTAAATGAGTGAATTGCTGTTGTAATTTATGTACCGGTAAATGTGTGTATTGCTGTTGTAGTGTATGTACCGGTAAATGTGTGTATTGCTGTTGTAATGTATGTACCGGTAAATGTGTGTATTGCTGTTGTAGTGTATGTACCGGTAAATGTGTGTATTGCTGTTGTAATGTATGTACAGGTAAATATGTGTATTGCTGTTGTAATTTATGTACAGGTAAATGTGTGTATTGATGTTGTAATTTATGTACCGGTAAATGTGTGTATTGCTGTTTTAATGTATGAATCGGTAAATGTGTGTATTGCTGTTGTAATGTATGTACCGGTAAATGTGTGTATTGCTGTTGTAATTTATGTATCGGTAAATGTGTGTATTGCTGTTGTAATGTATGTACCGGTAAATGTGTGTATTGCTGTTATAATCTATGTATCGGTAAATGTGTGTATTGCTGTTGTAATTTATGTACCGGTAAATGTGTGTATTGCTGTTGTAATGTATGTATCGGTAAATGTGTGTATTGCTGTTGTAATGTATGTACCGGTAAATGTGTGTATTGCTGTTGTAATCTATGTATCGGTAAATGTGTGTATTGCTGTTGTAATTTATGTACCGGTAAATGTGTGTATTGCTGTTGTAATGTATGTACCGGTAAATGTGTGTATTGCTGTTGTAATGTATGTACCGGTAAATGTGTGTATTGCTGTTGTAATCTATTTACCGGTAAATGTGTGTATTGCTGTTGTAATCTATGTACCGGTAAATGTGTGTATTGCTGTTGTAATTTATGTACCGCTAAATGTGTGTATTGCTGTTGTAACATATATGTATCGGTAAATGTGTGTATTGCTGTTTTAATTTATGTACCGGTAAATGTGTGTATTGCTGTTGTAATGTATGTATCGGTTAATGTGTGTATTGCTGTTGTAATGTATGTACAGTTAAATGTGTGTATTTCTGTTGTAATGTATGTACAGGTAAATGTGTGTAATTGCTGTTGTAGTGTATGAATTTGTAAATGTGTGTATTGCTGTTGTAATGTATGAATCGGTAAATGTGTGTATTGCTGTTATAATGTATGTATCGGTAAATGTGTGTATTGCTGTTGTAATGTATGTATACAAAACAAAACCGGTAAATGTGTGTATTGCTGTTGTAATATATGTATCGGTAAATGTGTGTATTGCTGCTGTAATATATCTACTGGTAAATGTGAGTATTGCTGTTGTAATCTATGTATCGATAAATGTGTGTATTGCTGTTGTAATATATGTATCGGTAAATGTGTGTATTGCTGTTGTAATCTATGTATAGGTAAATGTGTGTATTGCTGTTGTAATCTATATATCGGTATATGTGTGTATTGTTGTTGCAATATATGATTGCTGTTGTAGTGTATGTACCGGTAAATGTGTGAATTGCTGTTGTAATTTATGTACCGGTAAATGTGTGTATTGCTGTTGTAATGTATGTATCGGTTAATGTGTGTATTGCTGTTGTAATGTATGTACAGGTAAAAGTGTGTAATTGCTGTTGTAGTGTATGAATCTGTAAATGTGTGTATTGCTGTTGTAATGTATGAATCGGTAAATGTGAGTATTGCTGTTGTAATGTATGTATCGGTAAATGTGTGTATTGCTGTTGTAATGTATGAATCGGTAAACGTGTGTATTGCTGTTATAATTTATGTACCGGTAAATGTGTGTATTGCTGTTATAATGTATGTATCGGTAAATGTGTGTATTGCTGTTGTAATGTATGTATCGGTAAATGTGTGTATTGCTGCTGTAATATATGTACCGGTAAATGTGTGTATTGCTGTTGTAATCTATGTATCGATAAATGTGTGTATTGTTGTTGTAATATATGTATCGGTAAATGTGTGTATTGCTGTTGTAATCTATGTATAGGTAAATGTGTGTATTGCTGTTGTAATTTGTGTACCGGTAAATGTGTGTATTGCTGCTGTATTGTATGTATCGGTAAATGTGTGTATTGCTGTTGTGATGTATGTGTCTGTAAATGTGTGTATTGCTGTTGTAATGTATGTACCGGTAAATGTGTGTATTGCTGTTGTTGTGTATGTACCGGTAAATGTGTGTATTGCTGTTGTACTTTATGTACAGGTAAATGTGTGTATTGCTGTTGTAAATTATGTACAGGTACATGTGTGTATTGCTGTTATAATGTATGAATCGGTAAATTGTGTATTGCTGTTGTAATGTATGAATCAGTAAATGTGTGTATTGCTGTTGTAATGTATGTACCGGTATATCTTTGTATTGCTGTTGTAATTTATGTACCGGTAAATGTGTGTATTGCTGTTGTAATTTATGTACCGGTAAATGTGTGTATTGCTGTTGTAATGTATGAATCGGTAAATGTTTGTATTGCTGTTGTAATGTATGTACAGGTAAATGTGTGTATTGCTGTTGTAGTGTATGTACCGGTAAATGTGTGTATTTCTGTTGTAATGTATGTACCGGTAAATGTGTGTATTGCTGTTGTAATATATGTATCGGTAAATGTGTATATTGCTGTTGTAATGTATGTATCGGTTAATGTGTGTATTGCTGTTGTAATGTATGTACAGTTAAATGTGTGTATTTCTGTTGTAATGTATGTACAGGTAAATGTGTGTATTGCTGTTGTAATATATGTACCGGTAAATGTGTGTATTGCTGTTGTAATGTATGTATCGGTAAATGTTTGTATTGCTGTTGTAATGTATGAATCGGTAAATGTGTGTATTGCTGTTATAATTTATGTACCGGGAAATGTGTGTATTGCTGTAATAATGTATGTATCGGTAAATGTGTGTATTGCTGTTGTAATGTATGTATCGGTAAATGTGTGTATTGCTGTTGTAATATATGTATCGGTAAATGTGCGTATTGCTGCAGTAATATATGTACCTGTAAATGTGTGTATTGCTGTTGTAATCTATGTATCGATAAATGTGTGTATTGTTGTTGTAATATATGTATCGGTAAATGTGTGTATTGCTGTTGTAATCTATGTATAGGTAAATGTGTGTATTGCTGCTGTATTGTATGTATCGGTAAATGTGTGTATTGCTGTTGTGATGTATGTACCGGTAAATGTGTGTATTGCTGTTGTAGTGTATGTACCGGTAAATGTGTGTATTGCTGTTGTAATGTATGTACCGGTAAATGTGTGTATTGCTGTTGTACTTTATGTACAGGTAAATGTGTGTATTGCTGTTGTAAATTATGTACAGGTAAATGTGTGTATTGCTGTTGTAATGTATGAATCGGTAAATGTGTGTATTGCTGTTGTAATGTATGAATCAGTAAATGTGTGTATTGCTGTTGTAATGTATGTACCAGTATATCTTTGTATTGCTGTTGTAATTTATGTACCGGTAAATGTGTGTATTGCTGTTGTAATTGATGTACCGGTAAATGTGTGTATTGCTGTTGTAATGTATGAATCGGTAAATGTTTGTATTGCTGTTGTAATGTATGTACAGGTAAATGTGTGTATTGCTGTTGTAATATATGTATCGGTAAATGTGTGTATTGCTGTTTTAATTTATGTACCGGTAAATGTGTGTATTGCTGTTGTAATGTATGTATCGGTTAATGTGTGTATTGCTGTTGTAATGTATGTACAGTTAAATGTGTGTATTTCTGTTGTAATGTATGTACAGGTAAATGTGTGTAATTGCTGTTGTAGTGTATGAATCTGTAAATGTGTGTATTGCTGTTGTAATGTATGAATCGGTAAATGTGTGTATTGCTGTTATAATGTATGTATCGGTAAATGTGTGTATTGCTGTTGTAATGTATGTATCGGTAAATGTGTGTATTGCTGTTGTAATATATGTATCGGTAAATGTGTGTATTGCTGCTGTAATATATCTACTGGTAAATGTGAGTATTGCTGTTGTAATCTATGTATCGATAAATGTGTGTATTGTTGTTGTAATATATGTATCGGTAAATGTGTGTATTGCTGTTGTAATCTATGTATAGGTAAATGTGTGTATTGCTGTTGTAATTTGTGTATCGGTAAATGTGTGTATTGCTGTTGTATTGTATGTATCGGTAAATGTGTGTATTGCTGTTATAATTTATATACCGGTAAATGTGTGTATTGCTGTTGTAATGTATGTATCGGTAAATGTGTGTATTGCTGTTGTAATGTATGTATCGGTAAATGTGTGTATTGCTGCTGTATTGTATGTATCGGTAAATGTGTGTATTGCTGTTGTAATATATGTATCGGTAAATGTGTGTATTGCTGTTGTAATGTATGAATCGGTAAATGTGTGTATTGCTGTTGTAATCTATATATCGGTATATGTGTGTATTGTTGTTGCAATATATGATTGCTGTTGTAGTGTATGTACCGGTAAATGTGTGAATTGCTGTTGTAATTTATGTACCGGTAAATGTGTGTATTGCTGTTGTAATGTATGTATCGGTTAATGTGTGTATTGCTGTTGTAATGTATGTACAGGTAAAAGTGTGTAATTGCTGTTGTAGTGTATGAATCTGTAAATGTGTGTATTGCTGTTGTAATGTATGAATCGGTAAATGTGTGTATTGCTGTTGTAATGTATGTATCGGTAAATGTGTGTATTGCTGTTGTAATGTATGAATCGGTAAACGTGTGTATTGCTGTTATAATTTATGTACCGGAAATGTGTGTATTGCTGTTATAATGTATGTATCGGTAAATGTGTGTATTGCTGTTGTAATGTATGTATCGGTAAATGTGTGTATTGCTGTTGTAATATATGTATCGGTAAATGTGTGTATTGCTGCTGTAATATATGTACCGGTAAATGTGTGTATTGCTGTTGTAATCTATGTATCGATAAATGTGTGTATTGTTGTTGTAATATATGTATCGGTAAATGTGTGTATTGCTGTTGTAATCTATGTATAGGTAAATGTGTGTATTGCTGTTGTAATTTGTGTACCGGTAAATGTGTGTATTGCTGCTGTATTGTATGTATCGGTAAATGTGTGTATTGCTGTTGTGATGTATGTGTCTGTAAATGTGTGTATTGCTGTTGTAATGTATGTACCGGTAAATGTGTGTATTGCTGTTGTTGTGTATGTAGCGGTAAATGTGTGTATTGCTGTTGTAATGTATGTACCGGTAAATGTGTGTATTGCTGTTGTACTTTATGTACAGGTAAATGTGTGTATTGCTGTTGTAAATTATGTACAGGTACATGTGTGTATTGCTGTTATAATGTATGAATCGGTAAATTGTGTATTGCTGTTGTAATGTATGAATCAGTAAATGTGTGTATTGCTGTTGTAATGTATGTACCGGTATATCTTTGTATTGCTGTTGTAATTTATGTACCGGTAAATGTGTGTATTGCTGTTGTAATTGATGTACCGGTAAATGTGTGTATTGCTGTTGTAATGTATGAATCGGTAAATGTTTGTATTGCTGTTGTAATGTATGTACAGGTAAATGTGTGTATTGCTGTTGTAGTGTATGTACCGGTAAATGTGTGTATTTCTGTTGTAATGTATGTACCGGTAAATGTGTGTATTGCTGTTGTAATATATGTATCGGTAAATGTGTATATTGCTGTTGTAATGTATGTATCGGTTAATGTGTGTATTGCTGTTGTAATGTATGTACAGTTAAATGTGTGTATTTCTGTTGTGATGTATGTGTCTGTAAATGTGTGTATTGCTGTTGTAATGTATGTACCGGTAAATGTGTGTATTGCTGTTGTTGTGTATGTACCGGTAAATGTGTGTATTGCTGTTGTACTTTATGTACAGGTAAATGTGTGTATTGCTGTTGTAAATTATGTACAGGTAAATGTGTGTATTGCTGTTATAATGTATGAATCGGTAAATTGTGTATTGCTGTTGTAATGTATGAATCGGTAAATGTGTGTATTGCTGTTGTAATTATGTACCGGTAAATCTTTGTATTGCTGCTGTAATATATGTACCGGTTGTGTGTATTGCTGTTGTAATATATGTACCGGTAAATGTGTGTATTGCTGTTGTAATGTATGTATCGGTAAATGTGTGTATTGCTGTTGTAATGTATGTACCGGTAAATGTGTGTATTGCTGTTGTAATGTATGTACCGGTAAATGTGTGTATTGCTGTTGTAATGTATGTACCGGTAAATGTGTGTATTGCTGTTGTAATATATGTACAGGTAAATGTGTGTATTGCTGTTGTAATGTATGTACCGGTAAATGTGTGTATTGCTGTTGTACTTTATGTACCGGTAAATGTGTGTATTGCTGTTGTAATCTATGTACCGGTAAATGTGTGTATTGCTGTTGTAATGTATGAATCGGTAAATGTGTGTATTGCTGTTGTAATGTATGTACCGGTAAATGTGTGTATTGCTGTTGTAATGTATGAATCGGTAAATGTGTGTATTGCTGTTGTAATATATGTATCGGTAAATGTGTGTATTGCTGTATATGTATGTATCGGTAAATGTGTGTATTGCTGTTGTAATGTATGTACCGGTAAATGTGTGTATTACTGTTGTAATCTATGTATCCGTAAATGTGTGTATTGCTGTTGTAATATATGTACCGGTAAATGTGTGTATTGCTGTTGTAATCTATGTACCGGTAAATGTGTGTATTGCTGTTGTAATATATGTATCGGTAAATGTGTGTATTGCAGATTTAATATATGTAAAGGTAAATGTGTGTATTGCTGTTGTAATTTATGTATC
>JABXNX010003739.1:0-23047 GCA_014843695.1 Archivesica marissinica | reverse complement strand
GTTTAGTCAGTGGTTTTGATGAAAGGTCAGTGGTGTTGATGAAAGTCAGTGGTGTTAATGAAGTCAGTGGTGTTGATGAAAGTCAATGGTGTTGATGAAAGCAGTGGTGTTGATGAAAGCAGTGGTGTTGATGAAGTCAGTGGTGTTGATGGAAGTCAGTGGTGTTGATGAAAGTCAGTGGTGTTGATGACAGTCAATGGTGTTGATGAAAGTCAGTGGTCTTTGATGAAAGTCAGTGGTGTTGATGACAGTCAATGGTGTTGATGAAAGTCAGTGATGTTGATGACAGTCAATGGTGTTGATGAAAGTCAGTGGTCTTTGATGAAAGTCAGTGGTGTTGATGACAGTCAATGGTGTTGATGAAAGTCAGTGGTGTTGATGAAAGCCAGTGGTGTTGATGGAAGTCAATGGTGTTAATGAAAGTCAGTGGTGTTGATGGAAGTCAGTGGTGTTGATGACAGTCAATGGTGTTGATGACAGTCAATGGTGTTGAAGACAGTCAATGGTGTTGATGACAGTCAATGGTGTTGATGAAAGTCAGTTGTGTTGATGAAAGCCAGTGGTGTTGATGGAAGTCAATGGTGTTAATGAAAGTCAGTGGTGTTGATGGAAGTCAGTGGTGTTGATGACAGACAATGGTGTTGATGAAAGTCAATGGCATTGATGAAAGCCAGTGGTGTTGATGACAGTCAATGGTGTTGATGACAGTCAATGGTGTTGATGGAAGTCAATGGCGTTGATGAAAGTCAGTGGTGTTGATGAAAGTCAGTCAGTGGTGTTGATGAAAGCCAGTGGTGTTGATGAAAGTCAGTGGTGTTGATGAAAGTCAGTGGTATTTATGGAAGTCAATGGTATTGATGAAAGCCAGTGGTATTGATGGAAGTCAATGGTATTGATGAAAGCCAGTGGTATTGTTGAAAGCCAGTGGTGTTGATGAAAGTCAGTGGTGTTGATGAGTCAGTGGTGTTGATGAAAGCCAGTGGTGTTGATGGAAGTCAGTGGTGTTGATGGAAGTCAATGGCGTTGATGAAAGTCAGTGGTGTTGATGAAAGTCAGTCAGTGGTGTTGATGAAAGTCAGTGGTGTTGATGACAGTCAATGGTGTTGATGAAAGTCAGTCAGTGGTGTTGATGAAAGTCAGTGGTGTTGATGACAGTCAATGGTGTTGATGAAAGTCAGTTGTGTTGATGAAAGTCAGTGGTGTTGATGAAAGTCAGTGGTGTTGATGAAAGTCAGTGGTGTTGATGAAAGTCAGTGGTGTTGATGAAAGTCAGTGGCTTTGATGAAAGTCAATGGTGTTGATGAAAGTCAGTGGTGTTTGATGAAAGTCAGTGGTGTTGATGGAAGTCAGTGGTATTGATGAAAGTCAGTCAGTGGTGTTGATGAAAGTCAATGGTGTTGATGAAAGCCAGTGGTGTTGATGAAAGTCAGTGGTATTGATGAAAGTCAGTCAGTGGTGTTGATGGAAGTCAATGGTATTGATGAAAGTCAATGGTGTTGATGAAAGTCAATGGTGTTGATGAAAGCCAGTGGTATTGATGAAAGCCAGTGGTGTTGATGAAAGTCAGTGATATTGATGAAAGTCAGTGGTATTGATGAAAGCCAGTGGTGTTGATGAAAGTCAGTGGTATTGATGAAAGTCAATGGTGTTGATGGAAGTCAGTGGTGTTGATGAAAGTCAGTGGTGTTGATGACAGTCAATGGTGTTGATGAAAGTCAGTGGTCTTTGATGAAAGTCAGTGGTGTTGATGACAGTCAATGGTGTTGATGAAAGTCAGTGATGTTGATGACAGTCAATGGTGTTGATGAAAGTCAGTGGTCTTTGATGAAAGTCAGTGGTGTTGATGACAGTCAATGGTGTTGATGAAAGTCAGTGGTGTTGATGACAGTCAATGGTGTTGATGAAAGTCAGTGGTAAGTCAGTGGTGTTAATGAGTCAGTGTTGTTGATGAAAGCCAGTGGTGTTGATGAAAGTCAATGGTGTTGATGAAAGTCAGTGGTGTTGATGAAAGTCAGTTGTGTTTGATGAAAGTCAGTGGTGTTGATGGAAGTCAGTGGTATTGATGACAGTCAGTCAGTAGTGTTGATGAAAGTAGATGGTGTTGATGAAAGCCAGTGGCGTTGATGGAAGTCAATGGTGTTAATGAAAGTCAGTGGTGTTGATGAAAGTCAGTGGTGTTGATGGAAGTCAATGGTGTTGATGAAAGTCAATGGTGTTGATGAAAGTCAATGGTGTTGATGAAAGTCAATGGTGTTGATGACAGTCAATGGTGTTGAAGACAGTCAATGGTGTTGATGACAGTCAATGGTGTTGATGAAAGTCAATGGTATTAATGAAAGTCAGTGGTGTTGATGGAAGTCAGTGGTGTTGATGGAAGTCAGTGGTGTTGATGAAAGTCAATGGTGTTGATGAAAGTCAGTGGTGTTTGATGAAAGTCAGTGGTGTTTGATGAAAGTCAGTGGTGTTTGATGAAAGTCAGTGGTGTTTGATGAAAGTCAGTGGTGTTGATGGAAGTCAGTGGTATTGATGAAAGTCAGTCAGTGGTGTTGATGAAAGTCAATGGTGTTGATGAAAGCCAGTGGTGTTGATGAAAGTCCGTGGTATTGATGAAAGTCAGTCAGTGGTGTTGATGAAAGCCAGTGGTTTTGGTGAAAGTCAATGGTGTTGATGAAAGTCAATGGTGTTGATGAAAGTCAGTGGTGTTGATGGAAGTCAGTGGTGTTGATGGAAGTCAGTGGTGTTGATGAAAGTCAGTGGTAAGTCAGTGGTGTTATGAGTCAGTGGTAAGTCAGTGGTGTTGATGAAAGTCAATGGTGTTGATGAAAGTCAGTGGTCAGTGGTGTTGATGAAAGTCAGTTGTAAGTCAGTGGTGTTGATGAATCAGTGGTGTTGATGACAGTCAGTGGTGTTGATGAAAGTCAGTGGTGTTGATGAAAGTCAGTGGTGTTGATGAAAGTCAGTGGTGTTAATGAGTCAGTGGTGTTGATGAAAGTCAGTGGTGTTATGAGTCAGTGGTGTTGATGAAAGTCAATGGTGTTGATGAAGTCAATGGTGTTGATGAAAGTCAGTGGTGTTGATGAGTCAGTGGTGTTGATGACAGTCAGTGGTGTTGATGAGTCAGTGGTGTTGATGAAAGTCAATGGTATTAATGAAAGTCAGTGGTGTTGATGGAAGTCAGTGGTGTTGATGGAAGTCAGTGGTGTTGATGAAAGTCAATGGTGTTGATGAAAGTCAGTGGTGTTTGATGAAAGTCAGTGGTGTTTGATGAAAGTCAGTGGTGTTTGATGAAAGTCAGTGGTGTTTGATGAAAGTCAGTGGTGTTGATGGAAGTCAGTGGTATTGATGAAAGTCAGTCAGTGGTGTTGATGAAAGTCAATGGTGTTGATGAAAGCCAGTGGTGTTGATGAAAGTCCGTGGTATTGATGAAAGTCAGTCAGTGGTGTTGATGAAAGCCAGTGGTTTTGGTGAAAGTCAATGGTGTTGATGAAAGTCAATGGTGTTGATGAAAGTCAGTGGTGTTGATGGAAGTCAGTGGTGTTGATGGAAGTCAGTGGTGTTGATGAAAGTCAGTGGTAAGTCAGTGGTGTTAAATGAATGTCAGTGGTAAGTCAGTGGTGTTAATGAAAGTCAATGGTGTTGATGAAAGTCAGTGGTAAGTCAGTGGTGTTAATGAAAGTCAGTCGTAAGTCAGTGGTGTTAATGAATCAGTGGTGTTGATGACAGTCACTGGTGTTGATGAAAGTCAGTGGTGTTGATGAAAGTCAGTGGTGTTGATGAAAGTCAGTGGTGTTAATGAGTCAGTGGTGTTGATGACAGTCAATGGTGTTAATGAGTCAGTGGTGTTGATGAAAGTCAGTGGTGTTAATGAGACAGTGGTGTTGATGAAAGTCAGTGGTGTTAATGAGTCAGTGGTGTTGATGACAGTCAGTGGTGTTAATGAGTCAGTGGTGTTGATGAAAGTCAATGGTGTTGATGAAAGCCAGTGGTGTTGATGGAAGTCAGTGGTGTTGATGGAAGTCAGTGGTGTTGATGGAAGTCAGTGGTGTTGATGAAAGTCAGTGATGTTGATGACAGTCAATGGTGTTGATGAAAGTCAGTGGTCTTTGATGAAAGTCAGTGGTGTTGATGACAGTCAATGGTGTTGATGAAAGTCAGTGATGTTGATGACAGTCAATGGTGTTGATGAAAGTCAGTGGTCTTTGATGAAAGTCAGTGGTGTTGATGACAGTCAATGGTGTTGATGAAAGTCAGTGGTGTTGATGACAGTCAATGGTGTTGATGAAAATCAGTGGTAAGTCAGTGGTGTTAATGAGTCAGTGTTGTTGATGAAAGCCAGTGGAGTTGATGAAAGTCAATGGTGTTGATGAAAGTCAGTGGTGTTGATGAAAGTCAGTGGTGTTTGATGAAAGTCAGTGGTGTTGATGGAAGTCAGTGGTGTTGATGAAAGCCAGTGGTATTGCTGAAAGTAGATGGTGTTGATGAAAGCCAATGGCGTTAATGGAAGTCAATGGTGTTAATGAAAGTCAGTGGTGTTGATGAAAGTCAATGGTGTTGATGACAGTCAATGGTGTTGATGACAGTCAATGGTGTTGATGAAAGTCAATGGTGTTGATGACAGTCAATGGTGTTGATGAAAGTCAATGGTGTTGATGACAGTCAATGGTGTTGAAGACAGTCAATGGTGTTGATGACAGTCAATGGTGTTGATGAAAGTCAGTTGTGTTGATGAAAGTCAGTGGTGTTGATGAAAGCCAGTGGTGTTGATGGAAGTCAATGGTGTTAATGAAAGTCAGTGGTGTTGATGGAAGTCAGTGGTGTTGATGACAGTCAATGGTGTTGATGAGAGTCAATGGTGTTGATGAAAGTCAATGGCATTGATGAAAGCCAGTGGTGTTGATGACAGTCAATGGTGTTGATGACAGTCAGTGGTGTTGATGGAAGTCAATGGCGTTGATGAAAGTCAGTGGTGTTGATGAAAGTCAGTCAGTGGTGTTGATGAAAGTCAGTTGTGTTGATGACAGTCAATGGTGTTGATGAAAGTCAGTCAGTGGTGTTGATGAAAGTCAGTGGTGTTGATGACAGTCAATGGTGTTGATGAAAGTCAGTGGTGTTGATGACAGTCAATGGTGTTGATGAAAGTCAGTGGTAAGTCAGTGGTGTTAATGAGTCAGTGTTGTTGATGAAAGCCAGTGGTGTTGATGAAAGTCAATGGTGTTGATGAAAGTCAGTGGTGTTGATGAAAGTCAGTTGTGTTTGATGAAAGTCAGTGGTGTTGAGAGTCAGTGGTATGATGAAGTCAGTCAGTAGTGTTGATGAAAGTAGATGGTGTTGATGAAAGCCAGTGGCGTTGATGGAAGTCAATGGTGTTAATGAAAGTCAGTGGTGTTGATGGAAGTCAGTGGTGTTGATGGAAGTCAATGGTGTTGATGAAAGTCAATGGTGTTGATGAAAGTCAGTGGTGTTGATGAAAGTCAGTGGTGTTGATGACAGTCAATGGTGTTGAAGACAGTAATGGTGTTGATGACAGTCAAGGTGTTGATGAAAGTCAATGGTATTATGAAAGTCAGTGGTGTGATGAAGTCAGTGGTGTTGATGGAAGTCAGTGGTGTTGATGAAAGTCAATGGTGTTGATGAAAGTCAGTGGTGTTGATGAAAGTCAGTGGTGTTAATGAGACAGTGGTGTTGATGAAAGTCAGTGGTGTTAATGAGTCAGTGGTGTTGATGACAGTCAGTGGTGTTAATGAGTCAGTGGTGTTGATGAAAGTCAATGGTGTTGATGAAAGCCAGTGGTGTTGATGGAAGACAGTGGTGTTGATGGAAGTCAGTGGTGTTGATGGAAGTCAGTGGTGTTGATGAAAGTCAGTGATGTTGATGACAGTCAATGGTGTTGATGAAAGTCAGTGGTCTTTGATGAAAGTCAGTGGTGTTGATGACAGTCAATGGTGTTGATGAAAGTCAGTGATGTTGATGACAGTCAATGGTGTTGATGAAAGTCAGTGGTCTTTGATGAAAGTCAGTGGTGTTGATGACAGTCAATGGTGTTGATGAAAGTCAGTGGTGTTGATGACAGTCAATGGTGTTGATGAAAATCAGTGGTAAGTCAGTGGTGTTAATGAGTCAGTGTTGTTGATGAAAGCCAGTGGAGTTGATGAAAGTCAATGGTGTTGATGAAAGTCAGTGGTGTTGATGAAAGTCAGTGGTGTTTGATGAAAGTCAGTGGTGTTGATGGAAGTCAGTGGTGTTGATGAAAGCCAGTGGTATTGCTGAAAGTAGATGGTGTTGATGAAAGCCAATGGCGTTAATGGAAGTCAATGGTGTTAATGAAAGTCAGTGGTGTTGATGAAAGTCAATGGTGTTGATGAAGTCAATGGTGTTGATGACAGTCAATGGTGTTGATGAAAGTCAATGGTGTTGATGACAGTCAATGGTGTTGATGAAAGTCAATGGTGTTGATGACAGTCAATGGTGTTGAAGACAGTCAATGGTGTTGATGACAGTCAATGGTGTTGATGAAAGTCAGTTGTGTTGATGAAAGTCAGTGGTGTTGATGAAAGCCAGTGGTGTTGAGGAAGTCAATGGTGTTAATGAAAGTCAGTGGTGTTGATGGAAGTCAGTGGTGTTGATGACAGTCAATGGTGTTGATGAGAGTCAATGGTGTTGATGAAAGTCAATGGTTGATGAAAGCAGTGGTGTTGATGACAGTCAATGGTGTTGATGACAGTCAGTGGTGTTGATGGAAGTCAATGGCGTTGATGAAAGTCAGTGGTGTTGATGAAAGTCAGTCAGTGGTGTTGATGAAAGTCAGTTGTGTTGATGACAGTCAATGGTGTTGATGAAAGTCAGTCAGTGGTGTTGATGAAAGTCAGTGGTGTTGATGACAGTCAATGGTGTTGATGAAAGTCAGTGGTGTTGATGACAGTCAATGGTGTTGATGAAAGTCAGTGGTAAGTCAGTGGTGTTAATGAGTCAGTGTTGTTGATGAAAGCCAGTGGTGTTGATGAAAGTCAATGGTGTTGATGAAAGTCAGTGGTGTTGATGAAAGTCAGTTGTGTTTGATGAAAGTCAGTGGTGTTGATGGAAGTCAGTGGTATTGATGACAGTCAGTCAGTAGTGTTGATGAAAGTAGATGGTGTTGATGAAAGCCAGTGGCGTTGATGGAAGTCAATGGTGTTAATGAAAGTCAGTGGTGTTGATGGAAGTCAGTGGTGTTGATGGAAGTCAATGGTGTTGATGAAAGTCAATGGTGTTGATGACAGTCAATGGTGTTGATGAAAGTCAATGGTGTTGATGACAGTCAATGGTGTTGAAGACAGTTAATGGTGTTGATGACAGTCAATGGTGTTGATGAAAGTCAATGGTATTAATGAAAGTCAGTGGTGTTGATGGAAGTCAGTGGTGTTGATGGAAGTCAGTGGTGTTGATGAAAGTCAATGGTGTTGATGAAAGTCAGTGGTGTTTGATGAAAGTCAGTGGTGTTTGATGAAAGTCAGTGGTGTTTGATGAAAGTCAGTGGTGTTTGATGAAAGTCAGTGGTGTTGATGGAAGTCAGTGGTATTGATGAAAGTCAGTCAGTGGTGTTGATGAAAGTCAATGGTGTTGATGAAAGCCAGTGGTGTTGATGAAAGTCCGTGGTATTGATGAAAGTCAGTCAGTGGTGTTGATGAAAGCCAGTGGTTTTGGTGAAAGTCAATGGTGTTGATGAAAGTCAATGGTGTTGATGAAAGTCAGTGGTGTTGATGGAAGTCAGTGGTGTTGATGGAAGTCAGTGGTGTTGATGAAAGTCAGTGGTAAGTCAGTGGTGTTAAATGAATGTCAGTGGTAAGTCAGTGGTGTTAATGAAAGTCAATGGTGTTGATGAAAGTCAGTGGTAAGTCAGTGGTGTTAATGAAAGTCAGTCGTAAGTCAGTGGTGTTAATGAATCAGTGGTGTTGATGACAGTCACTGGTGTTGATGAAAGTCAGTGGTGTTGATGAAAGTCAGTGGTGTTGATGAAAGTCAGTGGTGTTAATGAGTCAGTGGTGTTGATGACAGTCAATGGTGTTAATGAGTCAGTGGTGTTGATGAAAGTCAGTGATGATAATGAGACAGTGGTGTTGATGAAAGTCAGTGGTGTTAATGAGTCAGTGGTGTTGATGACAGTCAGTGGTGTTAATGAGTCAGTGGTGTTGATGAAAGTCAATGGTGTTGATGAAAGCCAGTGGTGTTGATGGAAGACAGTGGTGTTGATGGAAGTCAGTGGTGTTGATGAAAGTCAATGGTGTTGATGACAGTCAATGGTGTTGATGAAAGTCAATGGTGTTGATGACAGTCAATGGTGTTGAAGACAGTAATGGTGTTGATGACAGTCAATGGTTTTGATGAAAGTCAGTGGTGTTGATGAAAGTCAGTGGTGTTGATGAAAGTCAGTGGTGTTGATGGAAGTCAGTGGTGTTGATGAAAGTCATGGTGTTGATGAAAGTCAGTGGTGTTGATGAAGTCAGTGGTGTTGATGAGCAGTGGTTGAAAGTCAGTGGTGTTGATGAAAGTCAGTGGTGTTGATGAAAGTCAGTGGTGTTGATGAAAGTCAGTGGTATTGATGAAAGTCAGTGGTGTTGATGAAAGTCAATGGTGTTGATGAAAGTCAGTGGTGTTGATGAAAGTCAGTGGTATTGATGAAAGTCAGTCATGGTGTTGATGAAAGCCAGTGGTTTTGGTGAAAGTCAATGGTGTTGATGAAAGTCAATGGTGTTGATGAAAGTCAGTGGTGTTGATGAAAGTCAGTGGTAAGTCAGTGGTGTTAAATGAATGTCAGTGGTAAGTCAGTGGTGTTAATGAAAGTCAATGGTGTTGATGAAAGTCAGTGGTAAGTCAGTGGTGTTAATGAAAGTCAGTCGTAAGTCAGTGGTGTTAATGAATCAGTGGTGTTGATGACAGTCACTGGTGTTGATGAAAGTCAGTGGTGTTGATGAAAGTCAGTGGTGTTGATGAAAGTCAGTGGTGTTAATGAGTCAGTGGTGTTGATGACAGTCAATGGTGTTAATGAGTCAGTGGTGTTGATGAAAGTCAGTGGTGTTAATGAGACAGTGGTGTTGATGAAAGTCAGTGGTGTTAATGAGTCAGTGGTGTTGATGACAGTCAGTGGTGTTAATGAGTCAGTGGTGTTGATGAAAGTCAATGGTGTTGATGAAAGCCAGTGGTGTTGATGGAAGTCAGTGGTGTTGATGGAAGTCAGTGGTGTTGATGGAAGTCAGTGGTGTTGATGAAAGTCAGTGATGTTGATGACAGTCAATGGTGTTGATGAAAGTCAGTGGTCTTTGATGAAAGTCAGTGGTGTTGATGACAGTCAATGGTGTTGATGAAAGTCAGTGATGTTGATGACAGTCAATGGTGTTGATGAAAGTCAGTGGTCTTTGATGAAAGTCAGTGGTGTTGATGACAGTCAATGGTGTTGATGAAAATCAGTGGTAAGTCAGTGGTGTTAATGAGTCAGTGTTGTTGATGAAAGCCAGTGGAGTTGATGAAAGTCAATGGAGTTGATGAAAGTCAGTGGTGTTGATGAAAGTCAGTGGTGTTTGATGAAAGTCAGTGGTGTTGATGGAAGTCAGTGGTGTTGATGAAAGCCAGTGGTATTGCTGAAAGTAGATGGTGTTGATGAAAGCCAATGGCGTTAATGGAAGTCAATGGTGTTAATGAAAGTCAGTGGTGTTGATGAAAGTCAATGGTGTTGATGACAGTCAATGGTGTTGATGACAGTCAATGGTGTTGATGACAGTCAATGGTGTTGAAGACAGTCAATGGTGTTGATGACAGTCAATGGTGTTGATGAAAGTCAGTTGTGTTGATGAAAGTCAGTGGTGTTGATGAAAGCCAGTGGTGTTGATGGAAGTCAATGGTGTTAATGAAAGTCAGTGGTGTTGATGGAAGTCAGTGGTGTTGATGACAGTCAATGGTGTTGATGAGAGTCAATGGTGTTGATGAAAGTCAATGGCATTGATGAAAGCCAGTGGTGTTGATGACAGTCAATGGTGTTGATGACAGTCAGTGGTGTTGATGGAAGTCAATGGCGTTGATGAAAGTCAGTGGTGTTGATGAAAGTCAGTCAGTGGTGTTGATGAAAGTCAGTTGTGTTGATGACAGTCAATGGTGTTGATGAAAGTCAGTCAGTGGTGTTGATGAAAGTCAGTGGTGTTGATGACAGTCAATGGTGTTGATGAAAGTCAGTGGTGTTGATGACAGTCAATGGTGTTGATGAAAGTCAGTGGTAAGTCAGTGGTGTTAATGAGTCAGTGTTGTTGATGAAAGCCAGTGGTGTTGATGAAAGTCAATGGTGTTGATGAAAGTCAGTGGTGTTGATGAAAGTCAGTTGTGTTTGATGAAAGTCAGTGGTGTTGATGGAAGTCAGTGGTATTGATGACAGTCAGTCAGTAGTGTTGATGAAAGTAGATGGTGTTGATGAAAGCCAGTGGCGTTGATGGAAGTCAATGGTGTTAATGAAAGTCAGTGGTGTTGATGGAAGTCAGTGGTGTTGATGGAAGTCAATGGTGTTGATGAAAGTCAATGGTGTTGATGACAGTCAATGGTGTTGATGAAAGTCAATGGTGTTGATGACAGTCAATGGTGTTGAAGACAGTTAATGGTGTTGATGACAGTCAATGGTGTTGATGAAAGTCAATGGTATTAATGAAAGTCAGTGGTGTTGATGGAAGTCAGTGGTGTTGATGGAAGTCAGTGGTGTTGATGAAAGTCAATGGTGTTGATGAAAGTCAGTGGTGTTTGATGAAAGTCAGTGGTGTTTGATGAAAGTCAGTGGTGTTTGATGAAAGTAAGTGGTGTTTGATGAAAGTCAGTGGTGTTGATGGAAGTCAGTGGTATTGATGAAAGTCAGTCAGTGGTGTTGATGAAAGTCAATGGTGTTGATGAAAGCCAGTGGTGTTGATGAAAGTCCGTGGTATTGATGAAAGTCAGTCAGTGGTGTTGATGAAAGCCAGTGGTTTTGGTGAAAGTCAATGGTGTTGATGAAAGTCAGTGTTGTTGATGGAAGTCAGTGGTGTTGATGGAAGTCAGTGGTGTTGATGAAAGTCAGTGGTAAGTCAGTGGTGTTAAATGAATGTCAGTGGTAAGTCAGTGGTGTTAATGAAAGTCAATGGTGTTGATGACAGTCAGTGGTGTTGATGAAAGTCAGTGGTGTTAATGAAGTCAGTGGTGTTGATGAGTCACTGGTGTTGATGAAAGTCAGTGGTGTTGATGAAAGTCAGTGGTGTTGATGAAAGTCAGTGGTGTTAATGAGTCAGTGGTGTTGATGACAGTCAATGGTGTTAATGAGTCAGTGGTGTTGATGAAAGTCAGTGGTGTTAATGAGACAGTGGTGTTGATGAAAGTCAGTGGTGTTAATGAGTCAGTGGTGTTGATGACAGTCAGTGGTGTTAATGAGTCAGTGGTGTTGATGAAAGTCAATGGTGTTGATGAAAGCCAGTGGTGTTGATGGAAGTCAGTGGTGTTGATGGAAGTCAGTGGTGTTGATGGAAGTCAGTGGTGTTGATGAAAGTCAGTGATGTTGATGACAGTCAATGGTGTTGATGAAAGTCAGTGGTCTTTGATGAAAGTCAGTGGTGTTGATGACAGTCAATGGTGTTGATGAAAGTCAGTGATGTTGATGACAGTCAATGGTGTTGATGAAAGTCAGTGGTCTTTGATGAAAGTCAGTGGTGTTGATGACAGTCAATGGTGTTGATGAAAGTCAGTGGTGTTGATGACAGTCAATGGTGTTGATGAAAATCAGTGGTAAGTCAGTGGTGTTAATGAGTCAGTGTTGTTGATGAAAGCCAGTGGAGTTGATGAAAGTCAATGGTGTTGATGAAAGTCAGTGGTGTTGATGAAAGTCAGTGGTGTTTGATGAAAGTCAGTGGTGTTGATGGAAGTCAGTGGTGTTGATGAAAGCCAGTGGTATTGCTGAAAGTAGATGGTGTTGATGAAAGCCAATGGCGTTAATGGAAGTCAATGGTGTTAATGAAAGTCAGTGGTGTTGATGAAAGTCAATGGTGTTGATGACAGTCAATGGTGTTGATGACAGTCAATGGTGTTGATGAAAGTCAATGGTGTTGATGACAGTCAATGGTGTTGATGAAAGTCAATGGTGTTGATGACAGTCAATGGTGTTGAAGACAGTCAATGGTGTTGATGACAGTCAATGGTGTTGATGAAAGTCAGTTGTGTTGATGAAAGTCAGTGGTGTTGATGAAAGCCAGTGGTGTTGATGGAAGTCAATGGTGTTAATGAAAGTCAGTGGTGTTGATGGAAGTCAGTGGTGTTGATGACAGTCAATGGTGTTGATGAGAGTCAATGGTGTTGATGAAAGTCAATGGCATTGATGAAAGCCAGTGGTGTTGATGACAGTCAATGGTGTTGATGACAGTCAGTGGTGTTGATGGAAGTCAATGGCGTTGATGAAAGTCAGTGGTGTTGATGAAAGTCAGTCAGTGGTGTTGATGAAAGTCAGTTGTGTTGATGACAGTCAATGGTGTTGATGAAAGTCAGTCAGTGGTGTTGATGAAAGTCAGTGGTGTTGATGACAGTCAATGGTGTTGATGAAAGTCAGTGGTAAGTCAGTGGTGTTAATGAGTCAGTGTTGTTGATGAAAGCCAGTGGTGTTGATGAAAGTCAATGGTGTTGATGAAAGTCAGTGGTGTTGATGAAAGTCAGTTGTGTTTGATGAAAGTCAGTGGTGTTGATGGAAGTCAGTGGTATTGATGACAGTCAGTCAGTAGTGTTGATGAAAGTAGATGGTGTTGATGAAAGCCAGTGGCGTTGATGGAAGTCAATGGTGTTAATGAAAGTCAGTGGTGTTGATGGAAGTCAGTGGTGTTGATGGAAGTCAATGGTGTTGATGAAAGTCAATGGTGTTGATGACAGTCAATGGTGTTGATGAAAGTCAATGGTGTTGATGACAGTCAATGGTGTTGAAGACAGTTAATGGTGTTGATGACAGTCAATGGTGTTGATGAAAGTCAATGGTATTAATGAAAGTCAGTGGTGTTGATGGAAGTCAGTGGTGTTGATGGAAGTCAGTGGTGTTGATGAAAGTCAATGGTGTTGATGAAAGTCAGTGGTGTTTGATGAAAGTCAGTGGTGTTTGATGAAAGTCAGTGGTGTTTGATGAAAGTCAGTGGTGTTTGATGAAAGTCAGTGGTGTTGATGGAAGTCAGTGGTATTGATGAAAGTCAGTCAGTGGTGTTGATGAAAGTCAATGGTGTTGATGAAAGCCAGTGGTGTTGATGAAAGTCCGTGGTATTGATGAAAGTCAGTCAGTGGTGTTGATGAAAGCCAGTGGTTTTGGTGAAAGTCAATGGTGTTGATGAAAGTCAATGGTGTTGATGAAAGTCAGTGGTGTTGATGGAAGTCAGTGGTGTTGATGGAAGTCAGTGGTGTTGATGAAAGTCAGTGGTAAGTCAGTGGTGTTAAATGAATGTCAGTGGTAAGTCAGTGGTGTTAATGAAAGTCAATGGTGTTGATGAAAGTCAGTGGTAAGTCAGTGGTGTTAATGAAAGTCAGTCGTAAGTCAGTGGTGTTAATGAATCAGTGGTGTTGATGACAGTCACTGGTGTTGATGAAAGTCAGTGGTGTTGATGAAAGTCAGTGGTGTTGATGAAAGTCAGTGGTGTTAATGAGTCAGTGGTGTTGATGACAGTCAATGGTGTTAATGAGTCAGTGGTGTTGATGAAAGTCAGTGGTGTTAATGAGACAGTGGTGTTGATGAAAGTCAGTGGTGTTAATGAGTCAGTGGTGTTGATGACAGTCAGTGGTGTTAATGAGTCAGTGGTGTTGATGAAAGTCAATGGTGTTGATGAAAGCCAGTGGTGTTGATGGAAGACAGTGGTGTTGATGGAAGTCAGTGGTGTTGATGGAAGTCAGTGGTTTGATGAAAGTCAGTGATGTTGATGACAGTCAATGGTGTTGATGAATCATGGTCTTTGAGAAAGTCATGGGTTGATGACAGTCATGGTGTTGATGAAAGTCATGTGTGATGACAGTCATGGTGTTGATGAAAGTCAGTGTCTTTGATGAAAGTCAGTGGTGTTGATGACAGTCAATGGTGTTGATGAAAGTCAGTGGTGTTGATGACAGTCAATGGTGTTGATGAAAGCCAGGGTATTGTTGAAAGCCATGGTGTTGATGAAAGTCAGTGGTGTTGATGAGTAGGGTTTGATGAAAGCCAGTGGTGTTGATGGAAGTCAGTGGTGTTGATGAGTCAATGGGTTGATGAAAGTCAGTGGTGTTGATGACAGTCAATGGTGTTGATGAAAGTCAGTCAGTGGTGTTGATGAAAGTCAGTGGTGTTGATGACAGTCAATGGTGTTGATGAAAGTCAGTCAGTGGTGTTGATGAAAGTCAGTGGTGTTGATGACAGTCAATGGTGTTGATGAAAGTCAGTGGTGTTGATGAAAGTCAGTGGTGTTGATGAAAGTCAGTGGTGTTGATGAAAGTCAGTGGTGTTGATGAAAGTCAGTGGTGTTGATGAAAGTCAGTGGCTTTGATGAAAGTCAGTGGTGTTGATGAAAGTCAGTGGTGTTGATGAAAGTCAGTGGTGTTGATGGAAGTCAGTGGTATTGATGAAAGTCAGTCAGTGGTGTTGATGAAAGTCAATGGTGTTGATGAAAGTCAGTGGTGTTGATGAAAGTCAGTGGTGTTGATGAAAGTCAGTGGTGTTGATGAAAGTCAGTGGTGTTGATGAAAGTCAATGGTATTGATGAAAGTCAATGGTGTTGATGAAAGTCAATGGTGTTGATGAAAGCCAGTGGTATTGATGAAAGCCAGTGGTGTTGATGAAAGTCAGTGATATTGATGAAAGTCAGTGGTATTGATGAAAGCCAGTGGTGTTGATGAAAGTCAGTGGTATTGATGAAAGTCAATGGTGTTGATGACAGTCAGTGGTGTTAATGAGTCAGTGGTGTTGATGAAAGTCAATGGTGTTGATGAAAGCCAGTGGTGTTGATGAAAGTCAGTGGTGTTGATGAAAGTCAGTGGTGTTGATGGAAGTCAGTGGTGTTGATGAAAGTCAGTGATGTTGATGACAGTCAATGGTGTTGATGAAAGTCAGTGGTCTTTGATGAAAGTCAGTGGTGTTGATGACAGTCAATGGTGTTGATGAAAGTCAGTGATGTTGATGACAGTCAATGGTGTTGATGAAAGTCAGTGGTCTTTGATGAAAGTCAGTGGTGTTGATGACAGTCAATGGTGTTGATGAAAGTCAGTGGTGTTGATGACAGTCAATGGTGTTGATGAAAGTCAGTGGTAAGTCAGTGGTGTTAATGAGTCAGTGTTGTTGATGAAAGCCAGTGGTGTTGATGAAAGTCAATGGTGTTGATGAAAGTCAGTGGTGTTGATGAAAGTCAGTTGTGTTTGATGAAAGTCAGTGGTGTTGATGGAAGTCAGTGGTATTGATGACAGTCAGTCAGTAGTGTTGATGAAAGTAGATGGTGTTGATGAAAGCCAGTGGCGTTGATGGAAGTCAATGGTGTTAATGAAAGTCAGTGGTGTTGATGGAAGTCAGTGGTGTTGATGGAAGTCAATGGTGTTGATGAAAGTCAATGGTGTTGATGACAGTCAATGGTGTTGATGAAAGTCAATGGTGTTGATGACAGTCAATGGTGTTGAAGACAGTTAATGGTGTTGATGACAGTCAATGGTGTTGATGAAAGTCAATGGTATTAATGAAAGTCAGTGGTGTTGATGGAAGTCAGTGGTGTTGATGGAAGTCAGTGGTGTTGATGAAAGTCAATGGTGTTGATGAAAGTCAGTGGTGTTTGATGAAAGTCAGTGGTGTTTGATGAAAGTCAGTGGTGTTTGATGAAAGTAAGTGGTGTTTGATGAAAGTCAGTGGTGTTGATGGAAGTCAGTGGTATTGATGAAAGTCAGTCAGTGGTGTTGATGAAAGTCAATGGTGTTGATGAAAGCCAGTGGTGTTGATGAAAGTCCGTGGTATTGATGAAAGTCAGTCAGTGGTGTTGATGAAAGCCAGTGGTTTTGGTGAAAGTCAATGGTGTTGATGAAAGTCAGTGGTGTTTGATGAAAGTCAGTGGTGTTGATGGAAGTCTGTGGTATTGATGAAAGTCAGTCAGTGGTGTTGATGAAAGTCAATGGTGTTGATGAAAGCCAGTGGTGTTGATGGAAGTCAGTGGTGTTGATGAAAGTCAGTGATGTTGATGACAGTCAATGGTGTTGATGAAAGTCAGTGGTGTTGATGAAAGTCAGTGGTGTTGATGGAAGTCAGTGGTGTTGATGAAAGTCAATGGCGATGATGAAAGTCAGTTGTAAATCAGTGGTGTTATTGAGTCAGTGGTGTTGATGACAGTCAGTGGTGTTGCTGAATGTCAGTGGTAAGTCAGTGGTGTTAATGAGTCAGTGGTGTTGATGAAAGCCAGTGGTGCTGATGGAAGTCAGTGGTGTTGATGGAAGTCAGTGGTGTTGATGAAAGTCAGTGGTGTTGATGAAAGTCAGTGGTAAGTCAGTGGTGTTAATGAAAGTCAGTGGTAAGTCAGTGGTGTTAATGAGTCAGTGGTTTTGATGAAAGTCAGTGGTGTTGATGACAGTCAGTGGTGTTGATGAAAGTCAGTGGTGTTGATGAAAGTCAGTGGTGTTGATGAAAGTCAGTGGTAAGTCAGTGGTGTTAATGAATGTCAGTTGTAAGTCAGTGGTGTTAATGAGTCAATGGTGTTGATGAAAGTCAGTGGTGTTGATGACAGTCAGTGATGTTAATGAAAGTCAGTGGTGTTTGATGAAAGTCGGTGGTGTTGATGACAGTCAATGGTGTTGATGGAAGTCAGTGGTGTTGATGACAGTCAATGGTGTTGATGAAAGTCAATGATGTTGATGACAGTTAGTGGCGTTGATGACAGTCAATGGTGTTGATGAACGTCAGTCAGTGGTGTTGATGGATGTCAGTGGTATTGATGAAAGTTTGTCAGTGGTGTTGATGGAAGTCAGTGGTATTGATGAAAGTCAGTGGTATTGATGAAAGTCAGTGGTGTTTGATGAAAGTCAGTGGTGTTGATGACAGTCAATGGTGTTGATGACAGTCAGTCAGTGGTGTTGATGGAAGTCAGTGGTATTGAGGAAAGTCAGTGGTATTGATGAAAGTCAGTCAGTGGTGTTGATGGAAGTCAGTGGTATTGATGACAGTCAGTGGTATTGATGAAAGTCAGTGGTGTTGATGAAAGTCAATGGTGTTGATGAAAGTCAGTGGTGTTTGATGAAAGTCAGTGGTGTTTGATGAAAGTCAGTGGTGTTTGATCAAAGTCAGTTGTGTTGATGAAAGTCAGTGGTGTTTGATGAAAGTCAGTGGTGTTGATGGAAGTCAGTGGTATTGATGAAAGTCAGTCAGTGGTGTTGATGAAAGTCAATGGTGTTGATGAAAGCCAGTGGTGTTGATGAAAGTCAGTGGTAGTGATGAAAGTCAGTCAGTGGTGTTGATGAAAGTCAATGGTGTTGATGGAAGTCAGTGGTATTGATGAAAGTCAATGGTGTTGATGAAAGTCAATGGTGTTGATGAAAGCCAGTGGTATTGATGAAAGCCAGTGGTGTTGATGAAAGTCAGTGGTGTTGATGACAGTCAATGGTGTTGATGAATGTCAGTGATGATGATGACAGTCAATGCTGTTGATGGAAGTCAGTGGTCTTTGATGAAAGTCAGTGGTGTTAATGACAGTCAATGGTGTTGATGAAAGTTAATGGTGTTGATGACAGTCAATTGTGTTGATGAAAGTCAGTGGTAAGTCAGTGGTGTTAATGAGTCAGTGTTGTTGATGAAAGCCAGTGGTGTTGATGAAAGTCAGTGGTGTTGATGAAAGTCAGTGGTGTTTGATGAAAGTCAGTGGTGTTGGTGAAAGTCAGTGGTTTGATGGAAGTAAGTGGTGTTGATGAAAGTCAGTGGTGTTGATGGAAGTCAGTGGTATTGATGAAAGTCAATGGTGTTGATGAATGTCAGTGGTGTTTGATGAAAGTCAGTGGTGTTGATGACAGTCAATGGTGTTGATGACAGTCAGTCAGTGGTGTTGATGGAAGTCAGTGGTATTGATGAAAGTCAGTGGTGTTTGATGAAAGTCAGTGGTGTTGATGACAGTCAATGGTGTTGATGACAGTCAGTCAGTGGTGTTGATGGAAGTCAGTGGTATTGAGGAAAGTCAGTGGTATTGATGAAAGTCAGTCAGTGGTGTTGATGGAAGTCAGTCAGTGGTGTTGATGGAAGTCAGTGGTATTGATGACAGTCAGTGGTATTGATGAAAGTCAGTGGTGTTGATGAAAGTCAATGGTGTTTATGAAAGTCAGTGGTGTTTGATGAAAGTCAGTGGTGTTTGATGAAAGTCAGTGGTGTTTGATGAAAGTCAGTCAGTGGTGTTGATGAAAGTCAGTGGTGTTTGATGAAAGTCAGTGGTGTTTGATGAAAGTCAGTGGTGTTTGATAAAGTCAGTGGTGTTTGATGAAAGTCAGTGGTGTTTGATGAAAGTCAGTGGTGTTTGATAAAGTCAGTGGTGTTTGATGAAAGTCAGTGGTGTTTGATGAAAGTCAGTGGTGTTTGATGAAAGTCAGTGGTGTTTGATGAAAGTCAGTGGTGTTTGATGAAAGTCAGTCAGTGGTGTTGATGAAAGTCAGTGGTGTTTGATGAAAGTCAGTGGTGTTTGATGAAAGTCAGTGGTGTTGATGAAAATAAGTCAGTGGTGTTGATGAAAGTCAGTGGTGTTGATGAAAGTCAGTGGTGTTGATGAAAGTCAGTGGTGTTGATGAAAGTCAGTGGTGTTGATGAAAGTCAGTGGTGTTGATGAAAGTCAGTCATGGTGTTGATGAAAGTCAATGGTGTTGATGAAAGTCAGTGGTGTTGATGAAAGTCAGTGGTGTTGATGAAAGTCAGTGGTGTTGATGAAAGTCAGTGGTATTGATGAAAGCCAGTGGTGTTGATGGAAGTCAGTGGTGTTGATGAAAGTCAGTGGTGTTGATGAAAGTCAATGGTGTTGATGAAAGTCAGTGGTGTTGATGAAAGTCAGTGGTATTGATGAAAGTCAGTGGTATTGATGAAAGTCAGTGGTGTTGATGAAAGTCAATGGTGTTGATGAAAGTCAGTGGTATTGATGAAAGTCAGTGGTGTTGATGAAAGTCAATGGTATTGATGAAAGTCAGTGGTGTTGATGAAAGTCAGTGGTGTTGATGAAAGTCAGTGGTGTTGATGAAAGTCAGTGGTGTTGATGAAAGTCAGTGGTGTTGATGAAAGTCAGTGGTGTTGATGAAAGCCAGTGGTGTTGATGAAAGTCAGTGGTGTTGATGAAAGTCAATGGTGTTGATGAAAGTCAGTGGTGTTGATGAAAGTCAGTGGTGTTGATGAAAGTCAGTGGTGTTGATGAAAGTCAGTTGGTGTTGATGAAAGTCAGTAGTGGTGTTGATGAAAGTCAGTGGTGTTGATGAAAGTCAGTGGTGTTGATGAAAGTCAGTGGTTGGTAAGTCAGTGGTGTTATGAAAGTCAGTGGTTTGTGAAAGTCAGTGGTAAGTCAGTGGTGTTGATGAAAGTCAGTGAAGTCAGTGGTGTTGATGAAAGTCAGTGGTGTTGATGAAAGTCAGTGGTGTTGATGAAAGTCAGTGGTGTTGATGAAAGTCAGTGGTGTTGATGAAAGTCAGTGGTGTTGATGAAAGTCAGTGGTGTTGATGAAAGTCAGTGGTGTTGATGAAAGTCAGTGGTGTTTGATGAAAGTCAGTGGTGTTGATGAAAGTCAATGGTGTTGATGAAGTCAATGGTGTTAATGAAAGTCAGTGGTGTTGATGAAGTCAGTGGTGTTGATGAAAGTCAGTGGTGTTGATGAAAGTCAATGGTGTTGATGACAGTCAGTGGTGTTGATGAAAGTCAATGGTGTTGATGAAAGTCAGTGGTGTTGATGAAAGTCAATGGTGTTGATGACAGTCAGTGGTGTTGATGAATGTCAGTGGTGTTGATGACAGTCAATGGTGTTGATGAAAGTCAGTGGTCTTTGATGAAAGTCAGTGGTGTTGATGAAGTCAGTGGTGTTGATGAAAGTCAGTGATGTTGATGAAAGTCAATGGTGTTGATGAAAGTCAGTGGTGTTTGATGAAAGTCAGTGGTGTTGATGAAAGTCAGTCAGTGGTGTTGATGGAAGTCAGTGGTGTTGATGAAAGTCAGTGGTGTTGATGAAAGTCAGTGGTGTTGATGAAAGTCTGTGGTGTTGATGGAAGTCAGTGGTGTTGATGAAAGTCAGTGGTGTTGATGAAAGCAGTCAGTGGTGTTGATGAAAGTCAATGGTGTTGATGAAAGTCAGTGGTGTTTGATGAAAGTCAGTGGTGTTGATGAAAGTCAGTGGTGTTGATGAAAGTCAGTCAGTGGTGTTGATGAAAGTCAGTGGTGTTGATGAAAGTCAGAGGTGTTGATGAAAGTCAGTGGTGTTGATGAAAGTCAGTGGTGTTGATGAAAGTCAGTGGTATTGATGAAAGCCAGTGGTGTTGATGAAAGTCAGTGGTGTTGATGAAAGTCAGTGGTGTTGATGAAAGTCAATGGTGTTGATGAAAGTCAGTGGTGTTGATGAAAGTCAGTGGTGTTGATGAAAGTCAGTGGTGTTGATGAAAGTCAGTGGTGTTGATGAAAGTCAGTGGGTTGATGAAAGTAGTCATGGTGTTGATGAAGTCGTGATCAGTGGTGTTGATGAAAGTCATGGTGTTGATGAAAGCCAGTGGTGTGATGAAGTCAGTGGTGTTGTTGAAAGTCAGTGTTGATGAAGCAGTGGTTTGATGGCAGTGGTATTGATGATAGTCAGTGGTGTGATGAAAGTCAGTGGATGAAAGTCAATGGTGTTGATGAAAGCCAGTGGTGTTGATGAAAGTCAGTGGTATTGATGAAAGTGTCAGTGGTGTTGATGAAAGTCAATGGTGTTGATGAGTCAATGGTGTTGATGAAAGTCAATGGTGTTGATGAAAGCCAGTGGTATTGATGAAAGTCAGTGGTATTGATGAAAGTCAGTGGTGTTGATGAAAGTCAGTGGTATTGATGAAAGTCAGTGGTGTTGATGAAAGTCAGTGGTATTGATGAAAGTCAGTGGTGTTGATGAAAGTCAGTGGTATTGATGAAAGCCAGTGGTGTTGATGAAAGTCAATGGTATTGATGAAAGTCAATGGTGTTGATGAAAGCCAGTGGTATTGATGAAAGCCAGTGGTGTTGGTGAAAGTCAGTGGTATTGATGAAAGTCAGTGGTGTTGATGAAAGCCAGTGGTGTTGATGAAAGCCAGTGGTGTTGATGAAAGTCAGTGGTATTGATGAAAGCCAGTGGTGTTGATGAAAGCCAGTGGTGTTGGTGAAAGTCAATGGTGTTGATGAAAGTCAGTGTTGTTGATGGAAGTCAGTGGTGTTGATGGAAGTCAGTGGTGTTGATGAAAGTCAGTGGTTAGTCAGTGGTGTTAATGAAAGTCAGTCGTAAGTCAGTGGTGTTAATGAGTCATTGGTGTTGATGACAGTCAGTGGTGTTGATGAAAGTCAGTGGTGTTGATGAAAGTCAGTGGTGTTAATGAGTCAGTGGTGTTGATGACAGTCAATGGTGTTAATGAGTCAGTGGAGTTGATGAAAGTCAGTGGTGTTAATGAGTCAGTGGTATTGATGACAGTCAGTGGTGTTAATGAGTCAATGGTGTTGATGAAAGTCAATGGTGTTGATGAAAGCCAGTGGTCTTTGATGAAAGTCAGTGGTGTTGATGAAAGTCAATGGTGTTGATGAAAGTCAGTGATGTTGACGACAGTCAATGGTGTTGATGAAAGTAAGTGGTCTTTGATGAAAGTCAGTGGTGTTGATGACAGTCAATGGTGTTGATGAATGTCAGTGGTGTTGATGACAGTCAATGGTGTTGATGAAAGTCAGTGGTAAGTCAGTGGTGTTAATGAGTCAGTGTTGTTGATGAAAGCCAGTGATGTTGATGAAAGTCAATGGTGTTGATGAAAGTCAGTGGTGTTGATGAAAGTCAGTGGTGTTTGATGAAAGTCAGTGGTGTTGTTGGAAGTCAGTGGTATTGATGAAAGTTAGTCAGTGGTGTTGATGAAAGTAGATGGTTTTGATGAATGCCTGTGGCGTTGATGGAAGTCAATGGTATTAATGAAAGTCAGTGGTGTTGATGGAAGTCAGTGGTGTTGATGGAAGTCAGTGGTGTTGATGAAAGTCAATGGTGTTGATGAAAGTCAGTGGTGTTTGATGAAAGTCAGTGGTGTTTGATGAAAGTCAGTGGTGTTTGATGAAAGTCAGTGGTGTTGATGGAAGTCAGTGGTATTGATGAAAGTCAGTCAGTGGTGTTGATGAAAGTCAATGGTGTTGATGAAAGCCAGTGGTGTTGATGAAAGTCCGTGGTATTGATGAAAGTCAGTCAGTGGTGTTGATGAAAGCCAGTGGTTTTGGTGAAAGTCAATGGTGTTGATGAAAGTCAATGGTGTTGATGAAAGTCAGTGGTGTTGATGGAAGTCAGTGGTGTTGATGAAAGTCAGTGGTGTTGATGAAAGTCAGTGGTGTTGATGAAAGTCAGTGGTGTTGATGAAAGTCAGTCAGTGGTGTTGATGAAAGTCAGTTGTAAGTCAGTGGTGTTGATGAAAGTCAATGGTGTTGATGAAAGCCAGTGGTGTTGATGAAAGTCAGTGGTGTTGTTGAAAGTCAATTGTGTTGATGAAAGCCAGTGGTGTTGATGAAAGTCAGTGGTATTGATGAAAGTCAGTCAGTGGTGTTGATGAAAGTCAATGGTGTTGATGAAAGTCAATGGTGTTGATGAAAGCCAGTGGTGTTGATGAAAGTCAGTGGTATTGATGAAAGTCAGTCAGTGGTGTTGATGAAAGTCAATGGTGTTGATGAAAGTCAATGGTGTTGATGAAAGTCAATGGTGTTGATGAAAGCCAGTGGTATTGATGAAAGTCAGTGGTATTGATGAAAGTCAGTGGTGTTGATGAAAGTCAGTGGTATTGATGAAAGTCAGTGGTGTTGATGAAAGTCAGTGGTATTGATGAAAGTCAGTGGTGTTGATGAAAGTCAGTGGTATTGATGAAAGTCAGTCAG